>JAQQPU010001875.1:0-11382 GCA_029168905.1 Artemia sp. Kazakhstan ARC1039 | reverse complement strand
AAGTTCTCTCATCATTGTTCTATATGGTAGAAAGATGGCGTCTTTCACAGTTTTTACTATTATCAGTGAGTTGTAAGATCTTAGAACAAAGATGAGTTTAAAGAATGGAAATCTTTGCAGAAAGATGTGAGATCTTAGATGTAAGATCTTAGTGCAAAAGAACTGGCCTATTAGTATACAATCTGCCTAGAGGACGACCTAAAAGGATGTCATAAGAGGAAGATGAGCGGACGACCTAAAAGAGATGTCAAGTTTATGGCCTTATAAGCTTCCTTCAGGTGAATGCTCGTAAAATTTTGAAAAACAAAATTTAAATATAACGAGGGGACATCAGGATTGAAAAAATACCAAGGTGGGACATGGCCCAAAATAGGTTGGGAACCACTGATCGAAACTACCGAGATTATCGATTTCTATGTATCCAAATGATATTTAAAATGAAGTCAAATATAAGGATACAACACAATATTATTCATTTTAAGCATCCATCTTTTTTTGCTTATCTGTCACATAAGATACTAGTCTGCAGTATTAAAATCAATAAATGCTTCTTTGGGGCTTATTCCGGAAATTTTTATCATTATTTAGCCCTTAATGTTTTTGCCTACCGGCAAACAGCAATTATACACACGGATGCTCTTGACAGGAATATACTTGAGTTGGTAATTTTGTTAATTTTGATAATCTGTGAATACGAATAATGTCTGGGCCACAGCATAGTCACACCCATACATAAAAAAGCAGAGATTTTTGAATTATGTGTATTTTTTTTATTTTAGCGTCGCATTTGTACTAAAAAATGAAACAAATGAAAATTGTAATGGCAAGAAATCGGTTAGAAAAGGCTTTAGCAGTGGTGACTATTGAGGGATGAGGGTGAGGGGGGATGGGCTGCAGTAATGAGGATTTTATACCCCCTAGGTTTTGAAAATTACCTTTTTTGTTATTTTCAATGTAAATGCCTTGATTGGTGTTTTCATTGAAAAAGAAAAAAATTCCCCCCTCCAGATTTTGGAAAATTCATCCCCCCCCCCTAATTTTCATGCAGTATGCGATTGACGTTTATTACCAAAAATTAGTTTCCGTGCATTTTCTACTAATACCATGTATATTTTTTTCTATCTTTCGCCAGATTCGTCACACTGATAGGGAAACTGATATTCCAAGTTTGCATCTTCTCGAATCATAGGCAGCGCAATAGAGCTGCCTAAGTAAAGAACGATGTTGGCACAACGTAATTGTGGTTGTTTTTAGACCAGGGCACTTCGTATCAAAGAAGTTGTCGCAGAAACTTTGAAAAGGGCTCGTTCGATTGGAAATTGGAAGGGCTTGTGCCCTTTTTTTATAGCCGAAATTGATTGGAAAGCAACAGACACCCCTTCCACGCCCATCATTTCCCCAAACACATCCAATCAAAATTTTGAGATGGCCATTATGTCTTAATAATTTTTTATGACTTTATTAATTTTTATGACTATTAAAAAGTGTCCTTTTTAATAGTCGAAAGTGATTGGAGAGCAACTAGCCCCCCTCTCACACCCACCATTTCCCCAAACACTTCCATTTGAAATTTTGAGATAGCCATTTTGTTCAACGTAGTTGAAAGTTCTGGAAATTATGTCTTAGAGGATAACTAACCCCCCACACCCCTCAGGGAAGGGGTTGTAAGTTATGCCCTAGGGGCATATAAGGTTTTTTTATAGAAACAGTTGTCCCAGAAACTTCAAAAAGGGCTCATTCAACTGGACATTGAAAGGGCTAGTGTCCCTTTTAAAAGTAGAGTGATTGGAGGGCAACTAACCTCCCTCTCACGCCATCTATTTCCACAAACACATCCCATCAAAATTTTGAGATACCCATTTTTTCGACGTAGTTGACAGTTCTGGACATTAAGTCCCTGAGGAGGATAAACCCCCTCAGAGCCCTCAAGGCAAGGATTTCAAGTTATGCCCTGGGGGCATATAAGGTTTTTATAGACAGCGTTGTCGTAGAGATTTCAAAAAGGGCTCATTCGATTGGAAATTGAAAGGTCTACTGTCCTTTTTTAATAGTAGAAAGTGATTGGAGGGAAACTAACCCCCCTCTCACGCCCACCATTTCCACAAACACATCCAATAAACATTTTGAGATACCATTTTTTTCAACGTAGTTTAAAGTTCTGGAAATTAGGTCTTTGAGGATGATAATCTTCCTAGAGCCCTCAGGGTAAGGCTTGTAAGTTTTGCCCTATGGTCATACAAGGTTTTTATAGAAAGGGTTGTCGTATAAACTTTAGAAAGGGTCGTTCAACTGGAAATTGAAAGGGCTAGTGTCCTTTTTAATAGTAGAAAGTGATTGCAGGGCAACTAATCCCCTCTCACGCCCACCATTTTCACAAACACATCCAATGAAAATTTTGAGATAGCCATTCTTTCATCGTAGTTGAAAGTTCTGGAAATTAGGTCTTTGAGGACGATAACCCCTTCAGAGCCCTGAGGGAAAGGGTTGTAAGTTATTCTCTGGGGGCATATAAGGTTTTATATAGAAAGCGTTGTCGTAAAAACTTCAAAAAGGGCTCATTTGATTGGTGAGCAACTAACCCTCCTCTCACGCCCACCATTTCCCCAAACGCATCCAATCAAAATTTTGAGATAGCCATTTTGTTCAACGTAGTTGAAAGTTCTGAAAATTATGTCTTTGAGGATGACAAACCCCCCACATCCCTCAGGGAAAAGGTTGTAAGTTATAGACAGGGGAATATAAGTTTTCTATAGATAACATTGGTGTAGAAACTTCAAAAATGGCTCCTTCAATTGGAAATTGTAAGGGCTAGTGCCCTAATTAAAAGTCGAAAGTGATTGGAGGGCAACTAACCCCTCCTCTCACACCCACCATTTCCCCAAACACATTCAATCAAAATTTCGAGATAGCAGTTTTGTTCAACGTAGTTGAAAGTTCTGGAAATTAGGTCTTTGAGGAATGGTCTTTTCCCTGAAAAAGACTATGTGAATATAAAATGAACATAAATTAATTAAAAAACTTTTTCCACAAAATAAGTTTTTCAAAAAATAAAGTACTCCATTAAACCAAAAATGAACAAAAATATAATAAAATAATCTACCAAGCATACAACAACCACAAATCAGTATCAATAAATAAATAAAACCAAAAACAAACAGAAATTAAAATAAACAACAGTCAAACTCAAAACGAGCAGAAATTAATACGAGTAGGGTTCTAAGCCCATATGCTTTCTAAAAGCCAGAATATGATTTGTACTTTACTGAAAAAATTCTTTTAAATGTTTTCATTTTTATAACTTTAAGAAATCAAAAATTAATTAAGATTTTAAGGAATAACTAACAGCATATGTATATTAAACTGACAATGCACATTTTTTCAGTAAATTCATTGATTTTTTTTTCAGTAAAGTACAAATTATATTCTGGCTTTTAGAAAGCATAGGGGTTTAGAACCCTACTCATATTAATTTCTGCTCGTTTTGAGTTTTTTACTTTTTTTTGAAAAGCTTGTTTTGTGGAAAAAGTTTTTTGAATCGATTTTAGAATAAAAAAATACCTTGAATATTCGCTCTGATTGGTTAATCATAAAAATTAAGCTTGAAGGTTGAACCTAATTCAAATAAACAGATTATTATAGTCGTGAATTATTTTACTTTATCCATATGTATGACTACAATGTGGATCGGGCATTTTATTGTTTGTATTAGACGACATTAACAGGAAGCAGGGGCTTGCAGCATTTGATAAACGGTTGTTGCTCTGAATGCTTTTTTTACGAAAAAAATACATCATATTGAGTATTCTCTTTAAATTACAGATATTGATTGGTTTGTTTTTTTGCCTATTAACAATCTTAACAGAGTCTACTAAAAAACCTACTAGCATATATATAAGACGGATCATCTGTGGTTAGTATTACCTTTAAATAGATATCAAAAGCAATTATTGGAGGTCGTTCCCAGTCGTCGCGCTAGATTCCCACTTTTCTGCTATTTATTGATTATTTAAAAAGCATAGATTATTTTCCCAGGAATTTAACAGGCATTACCAAGGTTTCAACTATCTTTAATCAAATTAGTTGAAATCCTAGAACTTTCATGTTACCATAATTCTCTTTACTAGTTTTTAAGTTATATCTAACAAGGTTACCTCACTAAAAAGTTTTTTAACTCAAAACATGGATAACGAAAGGCGAAACTGTTTACCCGTTATTCATACTTCTGGAACATACTATGAAGTTGGTTTTGACATAGTAAGTTTTCTTTCTCAGCAATCCCATATAGACCATAGGCCATTTTATTGAAAGACTATTGTACTGTCTTATTACAAAAGGGCTTCATTTTTAAGGCACTTGTATGTCAGTAGAGATGGGGGTAGTGTTTGTAAGGGTTGCAGTTTCACAGCCAACCAGAAAACTAGTCAAGGGCACAGAACGCTCTTTGTGGACCTTTTCTTGTTTCAATCGGAAACAAGAAAAGGTCCGAGTAAGATAAAGCCGACTTATAATTTTGTGGACACTCAAAGATATGGAACTCCAAAATATGCTTTTGTGGCTCACCTCAAATATTAAAGATTTGACAAGACTTCTTGTCAAAGCTGTTAAGATTTGAAATGACTTGTTGTCCAATTTGTTAGCTGCTTTTCTGCTTTAATTGTCTATGAAAGTTTAATTTTTCTTAACTGAGAACATAAAATTTCGAATTGAATAGATATCTGGAGATTTGGTTTTAATTGTCGAAATCGGAGTTCAAACTCGCACATTTGTATATTTTATTTCTTAACGCTGCTTTTTAAATAAAGATGCATATGCAAAAAAATGACTTTTAACAATGCGACAGTTAATAGAAGAACACCTGAAACTTGTAAAATACTAAAAGTAAAATACTTCCTTCATTTAAACAAATAAGAACCTGTAAAACTCGAATTGTTTTTATTCTAACGGGTTTGAAGTGATATTACTGTAACAGCTTCATACCTTTATGCTGATCTTTTTATCAAATGTTCTGCTTCAATTCATGGCGCAACGTGCCAGAAGCATCCGGAGGAATGATGTGTCATTTGCCATGTGGATACTTAACTCGGCTTAAATCTTGCGAACTTGAAAGGTTCTAAGTCCCTGGTACTGAGAATAGGAATTTCTTGATTAGCCATGGTAAGCCTCAGTAAGCCACGTTATACAGTTATTTATAAATTTTCGTTCCAAGAGGATTATCATTCTAGCATTTCAAAATTAACAACAATATTTCTCCAGGGTAAAACATTCCGACACATTATTCAAGATTTCCTTACAATATCTGATGCACTGAATAACGAGCTGATTCCAGCCTTTGAAACTCCTGAAGGAAAACAGATATACAACGAATCTTTGCTCCAACTCGAAGAAAATTTCCCTCAATACGTAAATGAGATTCGCGGAACTGCAGATGGTGCTAATGTTCCTTTCTATAAGGTCTGTATTTAACTAATTTTACTTTAATATCAAAGTGTTTGAACCAATATAAATTGTTTACACATGAAGAAACTATTTACATGTTATTTATTTACAAGAACCGTGTTCTTAGAAATGAAGAAAAGACGTCTTCCTTTTTCTTTACAATATTCATTAATTTCCTTTCGGCACTCACATTAATACAAACAATCAAAGGAAGTTTAACGACATAATGTATTCTGCTGTTCAAAAGATTAAGCTTAGGCACAACTAAAATAAAATTAGTAATTGATTTATATTGTGGCCAATGGTTAAAAGTAAAATACTTTGAAACTAAAACCAATTAGTGCATTAATACATAAAATATATTTAGACTATATGTTGGCTTTATACTGGGATTGTGTGTAATATCGAACAAAATGCTATGCTTTTAACGGCAGCCCATTCATTCCTGTCAATTATGCTCATTTTTCTGGGTTTCTGAAAGAAAACAAATCCTTTGAAAATTTATGAGAATTTATTTTTAGGACTGTTTACTGTGTGATGGAGTATTCTTCCATTTCTGTTTACATCGTAATAAACAAGGAAACAGAAACGTACTTCACTCAATTATTGGCATTCCTTTTTCTTACTATTTCTCAAATTGTGTCAAATGGCTGAAAAGTAGCCGACCAGGGTAGCTTACCCTTGAACAGACAAAAAAAACTATAAAATATGAATCAGAAAAGACAGAAAACACAATCGTCAAAGTCGGGATTCACATTTCAGAATCATGATTGCAGCTTCAGAGGCAACCTAGCAAACATATTCTTTCGAAGGGTTACACACGCAAGAGTTAAAAAAATATTCACGCATCCTTTTTTGCCTTTGTCAAAACTAAGATTGTTCTTCCTAATCTTGTTGTGTAGAATAATCTTAAATGGAAAGGCTCAATAGATCAAATAGAGGTTTGAAGCTTTTGTATAAACATAGTTTAGCCATAGGAGCAGGTTACTACGTCCGAAATAAGCTGTAGACTCCATTTCGTGAATTGTGGTTGGTTGTATGCATTCTGTCCCAATTTCTCATGGTAGAGACTAGCTCAAAAATGGAAACAAAGCACCACAAGTATTATTTTCCTATTTTACAGAAAAGTGAATTTTTCTGTCCACAAACAATTGATGAACCATGTTTGAGCGAGAAAATTCGAAAGCCGATTTGGGGCTTACATCGATTCTCCTACCACTAGTTGTAGAACAATTCTACAACTTTTTGCAAAATTTTCAAATTCTGAAGATGAATCAATTTGAAAAAAAAAAAAAAATTACGGAAGTGAAGAGCGAAGTTGGAACGTAAAACTAAAAAAAAATCTTGCTTCACCGATTACGCAAGATATATCTGCAAAACTAGCTCATATAAAGTGACTCGTGGCATTTTCCAATATCTGTAGAATTCTAAAAACTAGTGCTTTACTGAAAACGGAGTTTACTGAAGCTTTTTAGAGTACTATGTTTGTATTCTAAAATTTATCGATATCATGGTTACTGAAAGACTATTGAGAGATTTACAAACTAGTCTTTGTTTTGTGCAGGCTAGTCATAGTTTTCTTCAAAGAAAACATCCTTTTTTGGGGCCGTTTTGTATCTTCAGTAAAGCGCTAGATTGAATAAACATTATAAGCTACAGGATTGAATGGGTTTATTCAATAGCCAGTTATGTTTGACTATCCCTAAGATATTATGAAGTTATCAGAGGATAATTAGTTTACTGAAATGTTAGCGAGTTGGCAAAACAATCTTTTATGATTAATTTTTTCTACAGTTTTAAAAATCTACATTAATGATTTTCCGTATAACAACAGCTTTAAAAACTTTAAAAAGAGAACTTCGAAATGTACAACCACGCAAAAGACCGAGATTTATTTTTTTAAGCGTTTGCCAGAGCAGAGAAAAACAAAAAGAAAGTGATGCTTTTAAAAATTCATTTTTAGCTGCTGCTTCTTCACCTTGACCAGACATTATTAATGAACTTTAAGAAGTCTGACACGCCAATGGCATCAACTGGCTGTAGCACTGTTTGTGTCACTACGGGAGAGCAGGTATACTATACAATTTTCTATTGTTTTTTCTTTTCTTGTTTTAATACGGCTCAGTAACACAAACACTCGCGACGCATTGTAGTGACATTAGAATATTATGCATCGTGCAGTACAGAGAGTCATCCTGACACTTAAGACATTTCTTATATGCAAGATAAAGTTGAAAACAAGAATATTTGGAAATCGAACACGTATGTTAAAATCAAGATGGGGAATAGGGGACTACAGAATTGGCGGTTCTGACCTCTCTTGCGACCGGGATAAAATTTTGATTAGCGCCCCCCTCCCCCCTGTCTTTCAAAAAATTTCAGACCAGATTTTAACAAAATTTGAATTTATTAACAAAATTTTAATTTATTAGCAACATTTTTCATTTATTTAAATTTTACTTTTCTTACTTTAGCCTCTGCAGAATTACTAATTTTCTCGACATCCTGAAAAATACGAGCAGGTTTGAATACAAAATATCACAAGAAAACATTAATATTAATTTAATCCGGTCTGATTACTTTTATTTTTAAGGAATGGTGATAAATATGGAAAAAATGAACATTTCAGATTCAATATGCTTAAAATTACAGCCAATTGCCTCCTTTACTTTATATGTAAAAAAAAAAAATCCACCACTTACAAGATGATTATAATTGTTAAATTATTTATCCGAAGTTTTGTGCCCCTAAGATTTCTGTACCCGGGCACGTGTCCCCTGCCCCCCCCCCCCACCCCCCAAAAAAAAACATCTATGGACTAAACTGACATCTCTATCATTCAAGAAAATGCCTGGGCTTAGACTCGTCAATGACTTCAGCCCTTAGTCTTGATGGTTGATCCTTTTTCTCATTTTCCTTAGCAATTATTCATAATAATTCAAACAGACAAGTGGGACCTGTTCCGTTACTTTGGTTATAAATTAGCATTCATTCAGCCAGTCTTCAACGTTTGGCCCCACAAAATATTTTCTTGAAAAAAATAGTCATTTCACACAAGTGGTAATAAAAAGGGTCCTGATTCTCCACAATATTTGATATGACAAAACATTTGATTGCCTTTCCTATCGTTGTTTTAAAGGTGGACAGAAGTACATAGATTTCTATATTACTCCTTTGAAACTACATTCAGGCAGTTGACTTTTTTGGTCTTGTAGAAAAAAAAACCAGCTTGTATTAAATATTCTGGAGCCTTTGGATACACCCACCTCTTGGACAAATTTTGAATTTAACCATTTATGTTCGGCTGTTTGCTAAAAAGTTAATCATATCACAAAGAGAAACTTCAAAAACTTCAGGAAGTTTTTTCTAACGTAGCTTACAGAACAAAAAAAAATTACATGTATAGCCCAAAAGAAGAAAGACCTCACAAATAAATGCATACATTCTATTAGGTCAAGAGCTATCAGATTTCACTGGAACTGGAATAAATATGACTTCAAGTACTGCTGGGCCGATCATTATCAAATTTGTAGGCTGCATTCCAAAAACTTTCAGCACAGCTCTTGATGAGTGCTTTTGTCCCTAGCTGCATTCATTCTTTATTACTTTTTGTCAAAGACAGAACAGAATAATTATTAATGAACAACAAAATAATTTCAAAAAATGCTTACCGTTTTTCTAAACTGCGATGGGATAGTAGGCTACCTGAATTACATTGAAGGGACGTAGCATGTCTGCAAAACTTCTAATTTTTCACTGATATAGGTTGTTATCTGTTCAACACAATTTCTCATAACCGTAAATAGACCTATTAAAATGAGGCTGGAAACTTGCCAAAACTGTTAATTCCTTTCTTGGTTTTATCATTTACTGACAGCCTATTGTCTGAATTCCTGTCAACTTGACAGAATCTCAGTCATGTTTACAACCTAGATTTGTATGGGCAGCTCTTTACTTACCGTTTACTATCACCAACTGTATGATTAGGTCTGGGACTACTACCAACTGTTTGATTAGGTCTGATCCCAAGGTTAAATAATATTGTTGATTATAGGCTTTCTTGGGACACACTGAAGACGCCCTTCCAGAAGCTTTGAATCACTGCTATATTGTTAATGCTCATATTCGTGAAAATGAACCTCAAGGGAAGTGGAGCGTACGAGAAGAAGAGTTCTCAGCTATTTGCTATGCTGGGCATCTTCCAGGATTTTGTATGGGATACAATCATCACGGACTACTTTACTCAATAAATATTCTAACACCTGCAAAAGTTCTTACAAAAAAGACTCGTAAGTGCTTAATTTTTTGTTTATAAAAAATGAGTAAAAAGAGAAAATATTTCATTTCGCCATTTTATATGCTTTTAATCTTTAGCGTTTTAATTGATTTTTGAAAAGGCAGATAAACCAAAAACAATTATTCAACATTTCATAAAGGATTAAACATGCACCCAAAACAAATTGTAATTTTTTTTCAATAGTATTTTTCCATAAATCGGAAAATGTACGGGTACCTTAAGTAATTTGCTTGAAATTAAGAAAGGGCATGAGGGAATTTGTGGCCTATATCTTTTCAAATTGTAGACAAATGAGAAATGAACAATCGTTTTGTTGGTATTTGGTTTATATAACAAGATTTTTTTGTACATTTTTTCGCCTTGGTTTCGATTTTCGCCGAGGTTTGCCTTGGATCGATTTGTATTTCAACAGTTTGCCCAAAAGAAAAAGGGAGTATCAGTTATCCTATAATGCCACTGACATTTCAGGAATAAGCACTTACCTAATAATCAATCCATATCTATATTCGAGTCAACAATGAGCAACAAAAACAAACTCTTCGTGAAAAAGATGAGCTCTAATCATATCCACATTAGTAGTGGAGATACCTGCATTTACATACAGAGAATCCGCTATGCTTTGGAGCAGTCCTTTGAAAACGTCAAAAATTGGGCTTGATCACGTACAATTTTGAGCTTTTCAAAGTGGTAAGGGAACTTCCACAGTGTCGGTCAGTCGTGGCAACCACCTTATTACCTATCTAGTTGTGTTCTGTCCAACGCCTTTCTTCTCTTTTACAGTGAAGTACGGTTTTTACAACTTATTAAAAGATTACCTCAATTCGCACTTTAGAGCGAACTAACATCTATGCATATGTGACAACTTCTCGAGATTCGGCAACCTTTCCGAGATTCCGAGACAACTTCAAAAATTCGTCTTTGTGTTTTAACCACTTTTGTAGTAATTTTATTCTGTTGCTGCTATAGTAACAAGTAACTAGGTAAGTTATCAGGGGATATAGCATAGCACACTTACGACAACGGTCATAAAATTCCTAATTAAAAAGCATACTAGAAAACAAAAGTAAAGCGTGGCCTTCAAGGTTAAAACAAGATCTATTTTGAGTTTACTTATTCCTAATTCCGAGTCTGAACTTTCGCTCCTTGCTTGCTGTAAACAATCGAAACATATTATTTCTATCTTTTTCGCGGGGGGGGGGGGGGGCCAACATAACTAGTTACTTGCT
Source organism: Artemia sp. Kazakhstan ARC1039 (assembly GCA_029168905.1). NCBI lineage: Eukaryota > Metazoa > Arthropoda > Branchiopoda > Anostraca > Artemiidae > Artemia > Artemia sp. Kazakhstan ARC1039. Next base: position 423 of record JAQQPU010001875.1, on the reverse strand, counting down.
AGAGGAAAAAGTTAACACAGGAACTTTTTTTTTAGCAATGACAGTCAAGAATTAAATTGTAGATTTTAACTGAGGTTCCAATTTCATCAACAATTTTGTCTATCAAACCGCCTGGGTAAGGGCAAAAGTATAATTTTATATTCCATCAGGAGGAGAAAGAGGGATGTTAACGGGTGATGTTTTTTTTTCAGAAATGTATGTCAAATTGTTTACGAGTGTACGAATAGATTGGGATGGAGCAGCGTGCACAGCTATATATTAGCCTTAGGCGGATTGGTGCTACAGTGAGTTGTTGTTAGTAGTAGCAGAAAGATACCTAGATTGTACAATTCATATAATGTTGTTTTTCCGAAGGGGTTATGGCTCTGGGCATCTTCGTCCCAGCGCACACTCACGACGGAATGAATAAGATTTAAACGACTT
>JAQQPU010001874.1:48860-74846 GCA_029168905.1 Artemia sp. Kazakhstan ARC1039 | reverse complement strand
ACGCCACCTTATTTAAATAGCACGCCAGGTTATATAAGCGGTACTAGAACGCCACCTTATTTAAATCGGCAAAATTACCCGGTCAACTTCCTAAAAGAATGGCTTACCCTTTTTCTAATAAAGGTTATAAAAGGAAAAGTCAATTAAAACATATACTAAGGACAGGCCTTTTGAAAAGTTTTGGGCCCTCCATGTAACATGACCATGGCTTATGAAAGTGGCTGATCAAGAAGGGATTGATTTAGTATCTTTACGCAAAGTGGCGCTGCAGAGTATATATCCTTAAGGATAGCGAAATCGATTTTGCTATTGATTATAAAAAATCCCGTCGATTTTGTTAATGTTTACTACAAAGAAGTTCCCATTGAGTCTTTGCCAAGTGAGGCAAATCCGGATATCTATTTGATTGAAATAGTGCGAGCATAAAACCACCGCTTAGCTTGGACTTAGTAGTTCGCTAAACTTATATCAGGTTGATTTGACAAAGTTTTTGTCTATGCTGTGCTAGTTTGTTTTTTGGAGAGGCTCAATTAACCAGTTCAATGGCCCTCAATAAAGATCATTTCATAGAAGAATGGACCAAATGTTGGACTTGATCAAGAAGCTACAAGATGATAATAAAGTGCTTAAATTAAAAAAAAAAAAAACCTTCGTGCCGAGTTTCATAATTTAATCATGATAAATGTCCGCATGGACCTACATACCAGGAGGAAAAATATACTTGTGCATGGAGCAGATATGGCTAGAAATGAATGCACCGAATCTGTAGTCCGAGAGTGAAAAATAGCCTCGAAATTCATAAGGTTGAAATTGATAAGCGTTATCGGATGGCTAAAAAGTCTTCAGACTGGTCTAACGGGCCTGGTACTACAGAGGGCACTGATCCCATTGTTGTTGAGTTTAACATTGTTGTTTTTTTGTTCGTCATCATGACGAACTATAGCAAGCTTACAAATCTGGAATAAGTTTAGCTTGTGACTTGCCTGCAGAACTAGAACGTAGGAGAAAAGATTTATTGGGTCTCGGTTATAAGCTTAGAGGCTCGAAGAAAGTTAGTGAGACACGAATGATTAAAAAGGGCATGAAACTCTGACTAGAATCTAAAAAATCTAAGACCGCCCAATGGATAAAAAGTGACGATTCATGATATGATTTCCTTCGAGCACCAGTTCCAGGTCATACTGATGACTACTCAGATGATTAATGCTTATGAGTTTTTGTTTTTCCCTTTGGTTTGAGCGATTTCAGCTTTTGTATATCCTTGTGCCCTTCTTCTTTTTTTGCGGACGAAACTGAAATTTTTTTTTCTATTTCTTTTTTGTGTTATTGTTTTGCTAGTGCAGTATCATTTTTTTCTTTTGCCTTTTTGTAGTTTTCCGAATTTCCACAAATTATTCAAACAGTTTATAATATTATCTTGCTTCAATCTCCAAATCACTACTAACAATGAGACCCAAATTATGTCGAAAATATTTTTGGTAAGTAGTTTTAATGTCAGTCACTGATGGGATTAAGGGAAACGAACCTGAGCCTTCGATTGATTTTTCTGTTTTAGAGCGTAATTATTTGGATCTTTCCCTGCTTTTTGATATTAAAAATTGAGTAAGAATGATGGTATGATTTATATGATATGATTAATTTTCCCAAATCCCATTATCACTTAAACCCTAGTGAAATGTGTAAAACGATTGATAATTCTCGTTTTTCTATTATGCAGACAAACTGCCGAGGTATTTGTTGATCGTTTGATGAGGACCAACTATTTGGTAAAACATGTTAAACCGTCTATTATTGGACTGTGTGAGACTTTTACCAACCTTCAGAATTCTACTCTTCTAGACATTCCAGGTTATTCAGTAGAATTTTTACATCGGTGTCCAAAAAATAAATAAAATAAAAAATATAAATTTAAAAAATAGAATTTAAAAAATATAATAAAAAAAATAAAAAAATAAAATAAAATAAATTAAAAAAAACTTAAAAAATAAAATAAAAAATAAAATAAAAATAAATAAATTTTTTTTACATCGGCAATTTATGTGCATAGTTCCTTGCCTTATTACCGAAGAAATGATTTTTCTGTTAACGAGGAAGGAATTTTTGAGTCCTTATTTCTTGAAGTAAATTATACATCTAATAATAAAATACTGATTTCCGAAATTTATCCTTCACTTTCTTCATCTACTATAGATTTTTGTTTATATTTGGAAAAAATAAATAAAATCAGAAAATTGAAGTATGCCAACATTTTTCTAATGTGTGACTTTAACATTAATTTAATGCAGCCGCTTAGAAATATTTCTAAGTATTTAGAATACTATAAATATTTAGAAATATAGAATTTATTTCTATATTTGCTAGTCATGGTCTTTTTCCATCCATTACAATTCCTACAAGAGTCACCCAGTCGTCACAGACTCTAACTGACAACATATTTTCATCGGTTTACCAACTTCAGACACATCGGACCATTATTATTTCAGACACATCGGACCATTTTCCGGTACCGGCTACCTTTAAAATCGATGATTTATATAAAGATTCAAGAAGAGAAATAAAAAAGGAGCATTACTTTTTAATTTTAGATGATAATTTAACACTCTTTAGAGAACATTTGTCAAATATAAGTTAATCAGTAATTTTGGATGAAAAGGATATAAATGTTGTTTTTCGAGCATTTCATGAAATAGCTATTGATAAGTTAAAAAAACAAAGACGGGAAGAAATATATACACGATGTTCAAGAAAAGTTTCTCCAACAAGACCTTGGATGTCGTTTGGTTTATTAAAATGTATTAATGAAAAAAATGCGATTACGGCTCCGTTCTAAGAAACATCCATCAATACATACATTAAATGATTACAACCAGTATAAAATTATATTGAGCAAGGTTTTGAGAAAAGCTAAAGAGAATTATTATTATAAAAAATTTGCTGATTGGGGTAATAATGGGCAAAATGTTTGGAATTTAATAAAAAGGGTCATTAACCCAAATTCTACAGGATCTTTTATGCCTTCTAAACTTTTACATGAAGGCCAGGAAGTAAGTGATAGTTAGGAGGTGGCATGGGGTTTTAACAGAGTTTTTTGGTGTGATGGGTGAAGAAGTAATTAATACAGCACCCAAGATTGATAAGAAGTTCGCAGATTTTTTACCGCCACCATGTATTGGATCAATGGGTTTTGTTCCTGTAACGGAAGAAGATGTAAACCTAATTGTTAAAACTCTTAAAGGTACTTCATCTTCAGGCTGTGACAAGATTCAAACAAAAGTAATCAGAGAAAGCATCCATTCACTGGTGAAGCCTCTAACTTATTTGGTCAACTTTTCTATTGATAATGGCGAAATTCCATCTGATTTTAAAAATGCTAGGGTTGTCCCACTTTTTAAAGGCGGAGTTCCCCTTGCTGTTACGAAAAACAGACTTATATCATTGCTTTCAGTCTTTTCTGAAATTTTTGAAAAAGCAGTGTACCATCAGCTATATAGGTTTCTTGCTAAGAAAGGATTTTTCAATGACAGACAATTTGGCTACAGACCTGGACATTCCACAGAAGACGCGCTTTCATCTCTAACACTGTTTATTAATAAAATGATGGATAAAGGTAAAATTCCTGCAGTGGTTTTGATTAACTTAAAAAAAGCTTTCGATTGTGTGGTATATAAAATTTTATTAGGAATATTAAATCATGTTGGTATTCCTGGCAATTTACTGTCATGGTTCAGGAGTTACCTTAACAATAGAAAGATCTTTATAGGTAATGATGAGTTAAATACTACTGAGACTAATTGTGGCGTACCACAAGGTTCAACACTTTGGCCACTGTTATTCATTATTCATATCAACGATATAGTTTATATTGCATGGACCACCAAGTAGTTGTTGCTTGTTCTGTGCTAATAATTTACCTGTTGAGGAAGAAAAGTCTGGTGATGACCTGGTGCAAAGTTTTGCTGATGATACAGCGATTGGAATAGCTGATGATGATCTTTCTTCACCTTACAATAAGCTTATATTAGCTATTGAGCGATTTTATGATTGAATGGATGCCAATAAGCTAGTGATGAATGTTCTTAAATCGCAAAGTTTGATTTTTTCGCGAACAGGAAAGTCTCACCCAGATGTTGGGGGGTTATCAACATCGAGAGGCGTGATTAGCAGACCTGAGACAGGTTTCACTAAATACTTAGGACTTTTTCTTGATGAAAATCTTTCTTTTAAACATCATGTCAAGGCTGTATATTTAAAAGTTTCGAGGAATTTCGGTATGATAAAAAAACTTAAACATTTTTTCCCAAAAAAAAATTTACACCTGCTTTATTTTTCTCTGATCCAATCCCATCTCAAATATTCTTCAATAGTCTGGATGTCAACATTTAAAATTCATACTCAAAGATTAAAAAAAAATAATGATAAAGCTCTTTTACTTATAGGAGATGGGGATTATACAGTCAATAGATAATTTACATAAAATTGCTTGCACTATTTTTGCGTACCGATTTCATCATGGCCTTTTACCTGAGTGTTTTTCAAATTTGTTTCAAAACATATCAAATCTCCATAATGTAAATATTGGAACTAAAGATCAACTTAACATACCTCCTACACCCTGCATAAGATCCGATTTTTCTATTGATATAGTTTGCTCTAGGGCGTGGAATGCGTTGCCTAAAGATTTAAAAGAGAAGAGGTCAGTGGATCATTTAAATTTGTGATAAAAAAGTATTTTGGGTCATTAGCGTTGATTGTTGTTGTTTGTTGTTTGGGGTGGGGGGGGAGAGGGGGGAATGGGAAAGAGAAAGGTTTGAAGGGTAGTTAAAAGTAGGCTAAAAGGAATTATGTTGTTTTGGATTCGTTTCCTTTCATTGATTAGATGATTTTGGTAGCTGGGTCTTATTTTTGGTAGTGTGGAGTGGATGGATTTGAATGCTGACGTAAATTGCAGCAATTTATGTTACCTCAACAGGCTATGGCCTAGAGGAAAAGTGTTTAGTAATTTAAAGTGTTTACTTAAAGATTGTATCTTTTTTGTATGAATTTTTTTTATATGCTTATTGAATCTATTATTATAAAACTCAAAAGCGGATCCAGGATTTTTGTTCGGGGGGGGGGGGTTACCTGATTTTTACAGGTATTTACCTGTAAAAATACCTTTACAGGTATTTTTTAGACTAATTTTCGACTCGGTCAAAAATTTCGGGTGAGGGTGGGGGTTTAAACCGGGTAACCCCCCCCCCTGGATACGGCCTTGATAAAACTGATTGAAAACTGAATTGAATTGAACAGAAGCTTTACTCCCCAGTAATTTTAAAAGAACTAAAATTCTATCATTATTATAACAGATAGTGACTCAAAAGATTTTAAAAAGTGACTTAAAAGATTTGTGAGTATTCACTCTGAAAAGTAAAAAACAAGACACTATCTCGATTTATTCCTTTTTGATGAAAAGAAAACTAAGTGATGGCGGCGACTAATCTACTTTATCATTCAAAATTCTTAATCCTCCTTTGCGTATGGTTATTTTTTACAACGCCTGATGTTCGGCAACTTTTTTTTCAATATACAAAACAAAAGCTGAGAGGGATGATAGATAATTCTTTGCCTTAACACTGGTAAGATCTGTGATCACCAAGTTGAGAAAATCCCTTTTGCAATGCTAACCTTCCGCAGCAAACTTTGCTTGGACAAATTCTCAAAAAGCGGCAGTCATAGATACATCTTTTGAAATTAATGCTATGTCAACTTAATCGAAGGTGTTCAGTGTTTTTAGTTTATTATTTATTTTATTCTAGTACCTTTCTGCTACCCTGATCAGTGGAAAATTGAAGGATTCAAACATGACTGGCGATGAAGCGATACAGCCTCATTCAAATTGCTTGAAAACTTATGGGAAGACTTGAAAAGCAACAGCTAGTGGGAGCTTAAATACCACTTCCACAATGTTTCAGAATGAGTAGACCAGGCCCGAAGAATTTAAAATAAAATGCGTATTTTTATGCACAAATCACAAAATCATATCTTCGGTAACTATCTTCTTCTTTTATCTCACCTTTCACTTTTTCTTTCTTTCAGTAAATGTCCTCAAGTCCGTATTTTGTCAATTACGAGCTAAACTTTTTTCCAAGTTAAATTAATAAGATTTTCTATGTTCTATACCGCCATACCAAGAAATATATTTCTGGCGCAAAAACATAGATTCCCTTTTACCAGAAGTACGAACCGCACTAATTACCTTTATCAAACTGTCAACATAATCTTCCCCTTATTACCTTACTTTAGAGAACGAATCTTTAACATAAATTTTCCTGAAATTACCACCATTTACTCCACTCCAGGGAAATCCTTTAACATTACACTATTTTCATCTCTAATAGTAAACAACTGGCTTACCAAGACCTGTATCTTGTCTAATTCCATATTTCTTCTGTAAAAGGCTTAAGTCTGGCTCGCTCAATGTAGTCTCTGGTGAAATGTTTTCTGGGAGAGTGACTTTCAAGTTGCAAACAGGAGTCTGAGGTGGTTCCCCCTTACCAACCTATAAGGAAATGATTTTTTTTTTTCAAGAAATTCACTTAGAACGTGCAATGATTTTAGAAGAGGCAAATCTAGAGAGGAATAAGATTAGTATTAGTTTTCACTGTTCCTTATTAATGCAGTTTGATCTTGAATTAGGCTATCCGTCTCCAAAATGTGGCAAACAGAGGACCTCCCAGAAGTCACTTTACAAAACACTTTTTATCACTTTTTTTAAATAACATGTAAACCACCAACAATAAATATGATCTAGAGATAATCTACAAAATCCCTTATGAGTGGATAATGGTATATGCTTTTAGAGTACCGACACACCCATAAAAAAAAAGTCAGCCTAAATGGCCAAGGACATGTTGCAAGCACATGAGGGGAGCAATTCAGCTTTATACGATTTACAAAACAACTTATGGTTTGAGAAAATCGAAAGACATTAGTAGAGTGCAATAAAGGTGAGATGAAGGGTTAGCCTTATCATTACTCCCATATGCGAGCATTAACAACACAAATCTCTTCTAAGATAAAGTTAAGGTCAATTTCTGGCCATTTCTTTATTTAACCAGCGAAAAACTTTGACCCTCCAGTCCCAGCATACGACGCTCATACTGTTAACATAGTTTCTCAAATCAGAATCACAAGCGATCAAGTCAAAGTCATCAACAATTTGAATTTATCCATAATATCAAAATCAATAAAACTTCACAACAGTTAGGCTATGGTAGTAAAAAACATGAAACCCAAAACGAACAGAAATTACAATAAATAACCGAGTCAAACTCAAAACGAGCAGAAATTAACATGAGGAGGGCTCAAAACCCCTATGCCTTCCCAAGGCCAGAACATAATTTGCACTTTACTGAAAAAATATAAACGTTTTTACTTTTATAACTTTAATAAATCTTATAATATTAAGATTTTGATTACTAAATACCAATATATGTATATTAAACTGACAATGCACATTCATTTGTATTTTATTCATGTTAATTTCTGCTCGTTATGAGTTTGACTCGGTTATTTATTCTAATTTCTCTTCGTTTAGGGTTTCATTTACTTATCGATACTGATTTGTGGTAGTTTCACACTTGGTAGATTATTTGATTTTATTTTTGCTCATTTTTGGTTTAATGGAGTTCTTTACTTTTCTTTGAAAAACTTATTTTGTGGAAAAAGCTTTTTTTAATTAATTTCTGTTTGTTTTATATTGACATAGTCTTTTCAGGGAAAAAGTAAGTAATACTTTAAATCTTTTTGTTATCTTAAGACTTTATAGTTTGGCCTACTATTTGTATGCTGGAGAAAAATGTTCAGCAATTTTTAACAATATACCCCCTTTCAAAAATCTGGACACAAATTGACCTGACACAGTTGACCTGAAATAGAAAACTTGATACCATTCGCAAAAAATCTGTTTACTTTCTTTGATAGCTTGGATACACTTAAGCAATTTTGATTTGGTTCAATTTTAAGAGCAGAAGTAGCCCCGAAAGTCATTCTTGGGATACTGCTGAGATGCCTTATTGGGAATTAGCATTAACACAGTGCATTTTGATTTAATCTTAAGGCAGCATTTTAGTTTTAAAACATAATGGGCAAATGGGAGGGTGGGCGTGGGAGGAGGATTAGTTGCCCTCCAATAAATTTCGACAATTAAAAGGGAATTAGCCCTTTCTATTTTCAATGGAATGAGCTCTTTTCGAAGTTCCTACGACAACTCTTTCTATACGAAGTGCCCTGGTCTAAAAAAAAAAAAAAAAAAAAAAAAAAAAAAAAAAAAAAAAAAAAAAAATACATTGTAACCAAATCGATCTTAACTATAAAAATGTCAAGCCTTCCAATCAATATTGACTATTAAAAAGGGCACAAACCCTTTCAATTTCCAATCAAATGAGCCCTTTTTAAGCTTCTACGACAACGCTTTCTATAAACACCTTGTATGCCCCCAGGGCATAAATTACAACCCTTGCATTGAGGGCTGTGAGGGGGTTTTCATCCTCCACAACCTAATTTCCAGAACTTCCGACTACGTTAAATAAAATGGCTATCTCAAAATTTTGATTGAATGTGTTTGGGGAAATGGTGGGCGTGAGAGGGGCGTTAGTTGCTCTCCAATCACTTTCAACTATTAGAAAAGGCACTAGCCCTTTCAATTTCCAAGCGAATGAGCCCTTTTGAAGTTTCTACGACAACAGTTTCTATAAAAACCTTATATGTCGCCAGGGCATAGCTTACAACCCTTGGCCTGAGCGCTGTGAGGGGGTTGTCATCCTCAAAGACATAATTTCTGGACCTTTCAACTACGTTGAACAAAATGGCTATCTCAAAGTTTTGATTGGATGTGTTTGGGGAAATGGTGGGTGTGAGAGGGGTGTCAGTTGTCCTCCAATCACTTTCGAGTATTAAAAAGGTCACAAACCCTTCTAATTTCCAATCGAATGAGCCCCTTTTGAAGTTTCTACAACAACACTATCTATGAAAACCTTATATGCCCCCAGGGCATAACTTACAACCCTTGCCCTGACGACTGTGGGAGGGGGGGGGGGCTGTCATCCTCAAAGACCTAATTTCCAGAACTTTCAACTACGTTGAACAAAATGGCTATCTCAAAATTTTGATTGTGTGTTTGGGGAAAAGGTGGGCGTGAGAGAGGGGTTAGTTGCCCTCCAGTCACTTTCGACTATTATAAGGGCACTAGCCCTTTGAATTTCCAATTGAATGAGCCCTTTTTGAAGCTTCTACGACAAAACTTTCTGTAAAAACCTTATATGCCCCCAGGGCATAACTTACAACCCTTGCCCTGAGGGCTGTGAGGGAGTTTCCTCCTTAAAAACCTAATTTCTATCTGGAAATCAACTAAACTGAACAACATGGCTATCTCAAAATTTTGATTGGATGTGTTTGGGGAAATGGTGGGCGTGGAAGGGGTGTTAGTTGCCTTCCAATCACTTTCGACTATTTAAAAGGGCATTAGCCATTCCAATTTCCAATCGAATGAGCCCCTTTCGAAGTTTCTACGAAAACTTTTTCGATACAAAGTGCCCTGGTCTAAGACCAAAAAAAAAAAAAAAAAAAAAAAAAAAAAATGTGCCCGCGTCCTTCTTTATTTAGGCAGCGCTATTGCGCTGCCTTTGATCAGTTCGCTTAGCATCATTTTACACATGTTGTTCCATGCACTACTCTAGACAGTGTCGGATTACCCAAACATGTAGTCAGTTTTAGCAGCTGCAAATACATTTGATACCCCCAGGACCGAATGGCTTCGAAATAACTACCCATTAGCTTTGAGACTCTCGATGCCTTATAGCAGTTTTATATGGGCTAAGCAGACGATCATACTGATGTACTTAAGGTCGATAAGAATGTAAACTTAATTTTGACTGGTTGACTTTTTTTTACTGACCAATAATAGACCATTTTACATAATTACGTTCAGTGGAGTCAATTCAGGAAAATTTAAGGGGGGGGGGGGGAGGAGGAGTGAATTGTATTTTTAAATACCATGGGTGGAGCAAATTTTTTTCAACTTTATAAATGAAAAAGCCAAAAACCCGAATTTTCAATAAAAATAACCCTCAAAAGGTATTTTTTTCAAAATCTAGAGAAAGGAGTAAAAATAATCTATGGAAACACAGACCCCCCCCCCCAACACTTCTTTATTTGATCAGCCTACGTTATGAAATGGTAACGTGAAATGGGTTCTAATGTGAATTATGTACTACTTCAAAATCCGAAAACCTTTCAATATATTTAATATTTATTTTTTCTCCTATAAGATTAATTAAAAGTGAAAAAAAACTTTTTCAATTTCAAACTTTTTTGCTATTTTTTTTCTTCTTTTATATCATCAAAATGACCCAAGAAACATTTCCATGATTTCGTGCACTTTGCAATATTATGTTAAGCTTTGTTTACATTAGTGTTTTTTCTTCTCAGTAAGTCTTTCCAACTCTCGCGATTCAAACCCTTCTCCGTTGAAATTTAATTAAGGTTTCCCCGCGTTGCTCGTAAAGTTTCGTTTCGAATAAAAAATGAGCATGTCTGAGCCACTGTCACTTTTAAAGGATGGTAAAATTATGCTGTTTCTATATTAAAATATGTTCGACATCACAGTGATTTTTTATCAGCTACTTTCTCACGCTTAGAAACACGCGACATTCGTGCACAATAGAAGAAACTTTAGAAAGAAAACCTACATGTGCGTTGCTGAATAAGAATTGATGTGATTCCAAAAATAACTTAAATTTATTCCTGTTTGAATCTGAAAATTTTAGTCCTGATTCACAAAGAAAGGAAGGGAAGGAAAGGGAAGAGAGAGAGAGAGAGAGAGAGAGAGAGAGAGAGAGAGAGAGAGAGAAACAAGAAGGGAGTGCGATATTCAAAAGCTTACCCTGGCATCTTTCATAAAAGCAATCCTTCCAACAGGTTCAGAGGCTGTGTCACGAAGTCTTGCATTGAAAGCTAGGCGATTTTCTCTGAATGCTTTAAATATTAAGGATAATTGTTCTCCAGATTTTGTTACAGGTACCAAATTTCCACCAAACTCAAGATACTGAGATTTATTATCAAGAACCTATAAGAAAAAAAAAATATCGATGTAAGAAAAGTAACGGAGTGCTCAACAAACAACCAGAATCTGGAATCATAGAGAAGGCTCAATTAGGACACTTACTTTTGTTTCCCACCATCTTTGGTTGAGATTCTACACCCTCGTCTGGCATGTGCCGAGGTAAGAAGGAATTACTTATTACCTCTCGCTAAATCAGAATTGATGCGGACTCTCCAAAATCATAAATGCAAGGCTTCAACACTTGGGCTTACTTTTGTCCAAATTTGGTCAATATATGATAAATCCTTGTCAAATGTCGTGATTACAAGAATTTAGTTACTAATTTCCTTTCCTTTCCACAATGGCAGCAGTCAGTCCAGATATTGAAAAAAAAAACTAAAACACCGACTCTTACTTTATGCTAAGTTTGAGGGTGAGGGGGTATTTGGCAATCTCCCCTTGTGGATGGTCTAGTACCATGCCTATAGGGACCCCTTTTCTCTTTAAAGATAGGTTGTGTCTGGGCACCCAAAAGCTAATTATTCTTACCTCTCACAAACTTAAATATTCAGATGACACAAACGTAGCGACTGATTCCCCCCCTCCCATTAAGGTAAGGTCAGAAATAGACCTCCAAAAAGTTCAACTAGGACACTTACTATTAATATCTACCAGGTTCAGTTAAGATCATAAAAGTTACTTTGGTAGATCGCCTGATGAAATGAATTTAGGGATCTACCTTTAGTCCCTGGAAGAGGCGGGTTTGTGCCCAAGAAGCCCAATGACACAATTAAGACACTAACTTTTACTTCCAGTCTAGTTTTGTTGCAATATGACAGCCCCAAATAATATATATGTAAGTGACAAGATTTCGGAAATTCCAATCTTCACCCACACATGGGTCGGATCGTAGCAAGACTTGTTCAACTTCCTTAATATTAGAACAATTGTCTGAGCTGAATTTGAAATCCCTACACCCTTCCCCCTGTCACTGAGCTGTATTCTACTTACCATACAATTAGCGAGCGATTTTTTTTCTTTTTTTTATTACCACAGTTACCACTACAGTGGTAACTGTGGTAAGTACCACACTTAGTTGGTACTTTCAACTTTTAAATGAACTCATAGTCCTTAACATTGAGTGCTAATATCAAAACCTTCAGAAATGTCTAGCAAAACTAACCAGTTCAGACCCCCGCCCTGGTGATATCCAAATTGTTCCTCTATTAATATATGAATATACGCCAGCTATGTCCAAGTATATGTCAAAGTTAAGTTGGAATTAAATTCTTCTCTTCTCAATCTCCAAGTTCGACAAACATATTTATTGTAGAAGCCTAATCCTATTAGCAGGAGTCCTAATAGGCTTCCTTTTGTTTATTGTAGATAGTTAGCAAGACTTCCGGGAATTGTCGCCATCTAGTAATAATAATTATTACTGTTTATTTGCCTTTGTTTCTGCGCAGGTTTGGCATCATGATGTAAAAAACTTGAATTAGTAGTCGTAGAAAACTTTGAACAATCCCGCTGCAAGAGTGTTGAATGCAAGAAAAGAAGAACAGTTCAGAATACAGGAAATTGAAGTCATTATTTATTTTCAAAACACAGAAACTAAGAAGCAACTGAAAGTCAATTTTATTTGATATGTAGATACCAAACAGTGCTATTTTTTTACGATAGTCGCGCGTCCTTTTTTATGAATGGCAAGGACCTTGCGTGATTCAGAATCTTAATAATTTGATTCACGAGATGAACTGGCCATATGCGATATAGGTTACTAAAAAAACAGAATAAATAGACGGATTGCACTTAATAATATTGCTAGTGTAGAAGACAACCGCCGCTGGGATGTAAGTTTACAAAGTTTTTTTTTGTCATCACAATATGATACATGCCATCCGCAAAAATTATATCCATCCACCCATGTATATTATACATGCTATCCGCGGGATGTCTAACTCGTCTTGTATTTTTTAATATAAATTTGTTGACGTTTGGAGTCTAGTCAATAAGGTCCAATGGTTGAAGCCAAATGTCATGGTCCAGAATCTTCCATAAAAAAAAAAAAAAAAAAAAAAAAAAAAAAAAAAAAAAAAAAAAAAAAGTTACATGACCAAATATGCTTGAAGACTGTGACGATATAATAAATTTTTATATCCCTTTTATTTTATTGATAAGTGTGGTAATAATGGTGGTGTAAAAGCCCAATCGTGAAATTATACTTTCGGCTGACTTCGGGTGTACTGATATCGTAAAAAATAATATTTTGAAGTGGTAGGGCAAATTATACACCAATCCCACATATGACTATATTTAATATATTTGAACTATATTTAATGAATATATATGAATAATATATATTTATTTTTGAATAATATAAATATATAATATTTACATCATATATTTATAATATTTATATATAAATAAATAAGAAGTGTATATAATATAAATATATATTTAAATATATTTACATTTGAATATATTAGAACAATAAAAATATATTTGAAATATATTATAATGAAATATACTTAACAGAACCCCCAATAAATATGGTCTAGAAAAGTGCAAGAACCAGGTCAAAGACGGATCAATGAAAGGTCCGTAGTATCAATGTAACTGTGTGCCGTAATTGCAATAGTAACTTTAATGTTAAATCAATGTTTAGTTTTTAGGTTATATCGATGTTTAGTGTCAAGCTTAACTGCTCTCACGTTTTATTTTACTGCCTGGACTCATCTCTCAATTTATTTTTGGTCGTGTCGATGTTAAAAGTTTACTTGGTTACGAGAAAACATGCATTAGTACATACTGATTTTTGGTTAAAACTGAAATTTCATTCGAAAGCACAGTCCTTTTGTGTAACTAAAATTTTTACAAATATATATCCTTTCATTTAAAGTTTATCTTGTTTTCATGATATCACAAAACTATAGAGTGAGAAATGGCTTGGAAAGAGAATTAATCTTAGTTATCGGATAACAAATTTTTTGAACCAGCTTTTAAAATCATATATTAGCTGAAACAATGTTTAACATTTAAATGTCTTTCACACCAGAATTAGCCAAAAAGCTTGAAGGACGACGGGCATACAAAAGCAAAACCGTGGTATACACTCTTTTATAACCAGGGAAACGATTTTTCTCCCTTCGGGACAACACCAAATTATAATTCCCTTCACCTCCCCCCCCCCGAAAAAAAATCTTGAAATTTTCAACTCGATTCCTTAGTGGCCAGATAAAACAAGGCATACTCTCTTATAATGATAGGAAGCCAACTAAATCTGATTTTAAATGCACTGAAGAAATACTGGCTTCTGCTACCCCTTTAATAGCCCCACGTGATTGCCTATGTGTTGCTTTGAATTGACTTGACTTTATTAATCAAAAACACTCTACATAAATTTGTACAAAGGAGAAGTAACTCATTACGTCTTCTTTGATAATGAAGACACTTACCAGTTATATAGAGCAAGGTACAGTATATATAAGCAATAGAAAAACAAATTATAATAAATTACTATCCAATTTTAAATTTTAGCTTAAAATGTAAATGATAAATGACTTAAAATCTTCTTCTTTTTAGTCTTTCAATGATGTCACTTGAATTTTAGACGTGTTATTGATTCGGAAATCAATGAATCATTGATTCATTAAGCCCCTCCTCGAGATTTTTGTTCGTCTTGTAAAAAAGTAAAAAAATAATGCATATAAAAAAATCGTGATGGGATTTTTAGGGTTTTCTTTGCCCTCCCATCCCCCTGAAGAAAATTCGTAGATGCGTAACCAGCTCTGGGATCATCGTAACCAGCATTAATCGGTAGCTCTTCGAAAAACTACCATAATTCTAATAATTCTAACTTTAAAAATTTTTATAATTTTAGTACTTTTGACTAATATTAAAGTGTTATATTAGTTATAATCCTCTTGGAAGTGTTATAACTAATAAACACTTTTCCCACAAGGATCTACTCTATGCCCAGTCATAAGTTTGGCTTTGCCAAATTTGATTTAAGTTTTAATTTTTAGCTGCAAAAACGATGGTTGTGTTTCTAGTCTTTATGCTGACAAAAAAAAAAAAAAAAAAAAAAAAAAAAAATGCAAATCAACGTAAGTTACAAAACAGTTAATGCTTTTAATTCCTTTGGAATTTTTTCTCTCTGACAAACAATATCAACACACTTGAGCATTGAACTGAAAAGTAATTAAAGTTCAAAACTCGAATTACAAAAAAAAAAAAAACAAGACCGAACATTTGCAAAACTCATAGGTATTTTCTATAATTGTCGCCAACAAAAATTTTCTGTAAACGGTTCAAATTATGCTTCTAACAAAATATAGATATTAAGCTAAATAATAGTTAAAGAATAAATATAATCTGCCAAGCATTGAAAATTTTTGGTAAAGATAAGCTTGATCAAGAATTTTGTTGTTAGATGATTCCTGTGTAACTTAAAACTTGTCCTTGTGATCGACCTTATGCTTGAATTTTTTTTTTTTTTTTTTTTTTTTATTTATTATTATTGTGGATTGAATAGCTTCTCTACAATTCCTTCTATATGTATTACGTCTATTTTTGTGCGAGGATTGAACTCTTTTCCTACAATTATGTCTACATTGGGTGGCTCGAATATACAGAGTTTTGATTAAATTTACTTCCTTTTAACTCTTTAACCGTGGTACTCAGTTAAGAAAAAAGAAACAGGACAAATAGAAAACTTTGCTATTCACAAACATAACTTAACAAAAGCAACTTAACTTATAGTTAATTTAACTAACTTAACTTTGTTAAGTTAACTTAACGAATTCAACAAATATAATACAACATAACTTAATTATACAATCGTGTTAAGCTTTCAGAAAATTGATAAAACACCAGGTGCACGGATATGCGATTAAATACGCAATTTTAGAGATTGCAAAAAATAAATTTATAGGGGGGGCACTCCATGGGTAGAAACGTATGTAGATAACCCCCTCCCCCGAAAATGGTAAATTTAATGGGAAATACGGTAAATTATAGGAAAATTCCAATTTTTGACCTGAGATTTACGGGCCCAAAGGCCTGCTCCATGCAATTTAAGGAGGTGGGCTGTTGACCCTATATCCCTAAGTATTTGCTATTCTAAGGAAATTGCATCCACCAGGTTAGAATAAAACCTTAATATTAATCCCCAAGGCCATGTTAATATTTTATTTTTACACGGAACTTTCAGGTACATTTAAGCATTTAAACTGGTGATGTAACGAGATGTAAGAGGTCAGATTACATAATATTTCTTGTTTAAAAAATTGGGGTCCTAAGCAGTGCTTCTTGTTTGGGGGGGGGGGGGCAAAAAAAAAACCTTAAAAACCCCACAAAAAATATGCCCTATGTTTTATAACGATTTTCCAAATCACACAAACATGGGGGGGGGGGGTCAAGTCCCCTAACCCCTTCCCTGAATACAGCCTTGTCTGCGCACAATATTTTTCGAATATTATAACAACTGTTTAGAATTGTAGTAAAGGTTTTTTTTTATGAGTTGAATATTTATGATGATAAACAGATGCTCAGAGTAAATCATTTTCTGTTCAAAAGACTGCAACAACACATTTCAAGCTATTAAAAATTGACAAACTAGACATGTTGAATACGATCCAAGACCGCATTAAGGGGTTAAATCGTGTTTTTTTCTAATGTATTTTATGACCTATTCTAAAGTTCCATTTCCTTTATCTCGTGTTTTGAATATCTAGACATCCTATTCTTGTCATAAAAGTTCATTGAGTTCTACGAATCCTGCTAGAAACTGTTAGATATTAAGTTTACTTTTGTCTGGGGAGGAAATTAGTTTCTGAATTCTATTAAGATGAGTAGTCTGATGAGAGAACTTGAAAATAGAATATTAGGAAAGTATTTTTTTTTAATTTCTTTCTTATCTTCTTCCCATCTTTATTTGCCTTGATATTTCCCCTCTTTATGCCTTGTCTGGAAATGGACTAAATATATTAACTTATTATTTTAATATTTATAAATATGCTAAAGATATTGTGAATATGTTAAAAAATAACAAAACAAGTAAGAATGATACGTTGTTTTATTCATAACCATTCAAAATTTTCATCGGAATAATTGCTTGGAAAATGAACAATATATTTTTATATCTTATTTAAATTAATAAAACTAAGTTGTCAAATGTGAAATGATTCAAAATCAAAACTCACATAGATGTTGCCAAGATATCGTTCTGTTTTTTTCCTAGTGAAGCAACTAATCTAATTATTCTTGAACAATTCCCTCAACATTGTCAGATATTTTGGGAATTTTGTCAAAACCTGAGCGGAAATAACAAAGCAAGCTTGTGTCTATTCCATTCATGGAGTCCCAAATTAGACGTAAATAAACTTAAAAGTTAAACCCAACTTTAGTCTTGGAATAGCGAGAAAACAAGAGAAACTTTAGATAAGAGAAAACGCATTTCCAGAATCATTTAATTGTCCTCTGCTAAAAGTTTTTGTACACATCAAAAGAACTTTACTATCGAGAGACATTTTTTTTAAGCCTAAAATCAGTATTTAGCTCAAAGGTTGCCACAATCATGTTCAATGATAAGCAGAACGAGTTTACAGACACAAAATTAATGATATGTTAATGCATAGTATGGACCCCTATTCAGCCTTACTAGGTTCCCAAGCGGCCTTATCGGGCAGTAGTACCCTCTTCGAGAAATTAAAGCCTAACCGGTTTATATCTTGCTTTAAAAAATCTTTTTGTACTTATTTTGGCGTTTTAGGCCCATCTCGTGTCCTTCATGAATTTTTTTTGAAGAAAATCAACCCTAGCCTAGTGGCCCCTCTCTATTCACGGATGATGTGATATATGCTTTAACTGCTTATAACAGAACCCTTTCAAAAAAAAAAATCTCCTGTCACTTTGGGCTAACTTACAATAAAAGAATCTAAATATTATTTATTTGTGCTGTCTCCTTCAGCAACTATTAATACAAAATGTTTGGTGATGAACATAAGTTAATCTCATTGCGTTTTTTAAACTGAAGTTTCATTTACCATAAAGACGAAAGCAAGTTTATAACAGGCTTTTTCGCAACCAATTATGTTTAACACCAAAAATCAATTACTCTCTCTCTGCTAATATCAGCTAAGAGAGCTTAATAAAATTCCACGCTTGGTTCTATCAAAGAAAAAGAACATTCATCAATGTCCTATCAATCTTTATTCCCAAAAGAGACTGAACCTACCAAGCCCTATTTTCGCCCTAAAAATTGATAGCATCGAGGAACCAAATTAATTCTTCTTTTTCTTGCTAAAGCACCAAAATATTCGATTCTAATGGGACTTATACATCGAATAACAACAATACTTTATCACACCAGCACGATGTATGCCGGAGACAATATGATCTGTTTTTTTTTTTTTTATTGACGTGTAGCTCGGTACAAGTGTGTATTGAACTTTAACTTCCTATGAACATGTTCTTTGGAAAAGTAATTGGTCCTGTACAGTAAATTGGTCCTGTACGGTACAGTAAAAATAAACAACCGAAAAAGTCTCCTGTTTTCGCTTTTCTGCCAAATTCCTGTCATGTAGTAGGCTGTACCGCATATCGAATTACAGCAACCGACCAAAGTGAAAAATTGATCAAACACTTGAAAACCTTAATAGAGTAAAGCCAAGACAGAAGGACAAACAGTTCGTGCTAACGAACTGTAAGTAAGAAGCGACTCGGCTCAATAGTAACCAAAACTCTAAAAAACGTAATTTTAATAACATACATACATAAAAAAAATCAGCGTGTTATGCTGATTCCAAATAAAAGTTCTAATGCCCTTTTTAAGTGACCAAAAAGACTGGAGGGCAACTTGCCCCCCCCTCCCACGCCCATTTTTACCTCAGTTATGCGATCAAAATTTTGAGACAGCCATTTTGTTCAGAATAGTTGAAAGATCAAATAGTGATGTCTTTAGGAGTAAAATGACCTCCCACGCTCCCACAGTCCGTAGGGAGAGGCCTGTAATTTATGAAATTTGCCCATTGTTTATGTATAATATTTGTTATTGGGAAGTATACAGACATTTTTCGGGGGGGGGGGGGAGGGAATTTCGTGCATGGGGTGGATTTCCATAGGGAGAATCTTTCTTGGAGAGGAAAATTTCTGGGGGGGGGGGGTGAATTTTCCAGGAGAAACTTTACACTGGGGGGATTTGACAGACTTCCTATATGAATTTTTTTTAATTGTCTTACATTCTCTTTGCCGACTAAATTTTGCATGTGGAGATGTTCCGATGGAATTATCCGGGGGCTATTTTCCGTGTGTTTTGATTTCCGGGAAAAATCTCCACGAAAGGGGACATTTCCGGAATTATTAAGAAACCGATTAGAAATTAAAATCTTTTTCAAATGAAAGTATGCTAAGGGTAATTTTCCAGGATGAATCGTCCGTAAGAAATTTTACGGAGGGGGGGGTCAGCGAGGATGAAACTGTCTGGAGGGAATTTGACGATGGAGGCGGGGGGGGGGGGAGGCACTTTACGTTGGATGAAATTTCCACAGAGGAGTTTCCCGTGAGGGAGGGGGGATGTATTCCATGGGAGGTGAACCAGATTTACCGGCTTATTTGGGAAACGATCAGAAATTAAATTAAAAAAAAAACAAGTTTTCTAACTGAAAGTAAGGAGTAAAATTATAACCTAAAACAAACAGAAATGATTTCGTATATGAGGGGTTGCCCCCTCCTCAATGCCTTGCTCTTTACCTAAAGCTGCTATCAATTAAAAAAAAGAAGCTTCTTATACTAATTAAACGGCCTCTGCGTTTCAGTTAGCCACTCTTTAAAAATTGGGAAATACAGTCAAACTTTAGCGAAAAGAGCAAGGTATTGAGGAGGTGGCAACCATCCCCCTCCGAAGCCACATTTCATTTTTAATGTAGTTGCCATATATTTTATGATGCTTTCACATAAACAGAACGGTTTTATTTATTTGTATCAGTGTCTTTGCATCAGTTTTGAATAGGGCTTTATCAACTTAAGAATACATACATACAACTTGAAAATACATACGTAAATAGTACGACTTTTTTTTAACATAGCATATATTAAATACGTAACTTCACCTAACCTGGGTACCTCCCCCCCCCCAAACCCCCAAAAACAATCGTTTGAATATTGTAAAATCCATGAGAAACAACGCTTTGCAATCAATTCAGGCCTCTGAAATAGCCGTTTGACGGGTTTAAGGGATTTTTCCGCCGTCCAACAGAAAACTGTTAGCTAATATTTTCCCCAACAATCGTTTTTCCGCCGTCCAACTAAAAATTGTTAGCTAACATTGTTAGAGGATTTCGCTAACAAATCGAATACTTGTTGAAGGAAACTGTTGGGGAAATTAAAGCGAAATATTCAAAAATAAGCAGGATGGGTATTTTTATGCTTACAATATTGATAGAGAATCGAGGGCTGCTACTATTTTTTATTTTTCTTCCTTTCCCCGTCTAGTTTTTTCAGAAATATCTTTTCTGGTAATCTCATTGAAAAAAAAATCAATAACATGCATAAATAGTACGACTACTAAAAATAACAAACCCAATCCATTCAAAGCTTCACTCTTTATCCCTCCCAAGAAGTTTCAAGTTCAATTAAATCTTTTCTTATGACCTCTATCAACCCCATTCGGGCACTGCTTGACATTCGTTTGGCCTTAGACGGATAACTCTTAAGATCAATCTTTGACAGTCGGTCAAAATGAAAAAAAAAACGTAAAGAAGAGAGAAAACGAGGATAATAACAGCCAGTGAAAAACATAGATTACAATGCAAATATTTTGGTCAAGGCCATCCTCAGTGCAAAATAATAAAACAAAAACAGCGATAAAAATATGATAATATAAAAACCCGACCTTAAAACAAACACAAAAACTAAAACAAGAAGACCCTCTCCAAGCAACGGTAACTGAATAAAAAATGCAGTCTGAAGGGCAACTGAATCTTTCAATTTATGTACAGCATTTTTAAAAGCCAATCGCTTCCCAGGAAAGTATTATTAGAGGTTCTATTAAGTTGCAAAATATCATGACAGTCGGTCATTCTTTATGCACAAAATGAGTTGTAGCTCCCTCAAAATTTTCTCTCATTATAGCCCTAAAAAGCGGGATAGAGCCACATTTTTTTTTATACATCTTCTTCATAAAAAATACTCGAGTATTTCGCATCCCATTAGGTTTCCTAGTATCATAGAATAAAATAATTAGCATAAATACTTTCAAGACAGTAAATAAAACAAAAATAATCGAAATTGAGCATTACAGCCTTAGCTTTAAACTTTATAATTTCAGGGTTTTGAGTGTAGAAACAATCCGATTTTTATTAATCTGTCAAACAACATATTCTTTTGGAAAGTCCTACAAAACTTTTCTTAATTTATCAAACAGTTCGTGGTAAAAACTGTTTGATAAGTAAGGAGCGACCCGGCTCAATGGTAACCAAAACTCTAAAAAACGGAATTTTAATACCAATAGATGCATCAAAAGAGTCAGATTTTATTTCTGATTTCAAATATATAAGTTTCATCAAGTTTAATTTTACCTATCAAAAGTTACGCGCCTGAGAAAGTTTGGCTGATTTTCGAAAAAAGGGGGAAAGACCCCCTAAAAGCTATAGAATCTTAATGAAAATCACATCATCATATTCAGCGTATCAGAGAACCCTACTGTAGAGGTTTCAAGCTCCTATCTACAAAAATGTGGAATTTTCCATTTTTTGCCAGAAGAAAGATCACGGATGCGTGTTCATTTGTTTTTTTGTTTTTTTTTTTTTTTTCCCAGGGGTGATCGTATCGACCCAGTGGTCCTAAAATATCGTGGGAGGGCTCATTGGAACGGAAATTAAAAGTTCTAGTGCCCTTTTTAAGTGACCGAAAAAAATGGAGGGCAACTAGGCCCCCTCCCACGCTCTTTTTTTCCCAAAGTCACCCGATCAAAATTTTGAGATAGCCATTTTGTTCAGCATGGTCGAAAATATTATAACTATGTCTTTTAGGATGACTTAATCCCTCGAAGCCCCCAGGAGGAGGGTTGAAAGTTATGAACTTTACCCAATGTTAACATATAGTATTGGTTATTGGGACCCTGCTCAATGGTAACCGAAACTCTAGAAAACGGTATTTTGATACAAAT
Organism: Artemia sp. Kazakhstan ARC1039; assembly: GCA_029168905.1. Lineage (NCBI taxonomy): Eukaryota > Metazoa > Arthropoda > Branchiopoda > Anostraca > Artemiidae > Artemia > Artemia sp. Kazakhstan ARC1039. The sequence continues at coordinate 52,599 of JAQQPU010001874.1, read as the reverse complement.
AGATACATAAAAAGAATTAGATTTTAATGCTGATTTCAAATATATAAGTTTCATCGAGTTTAATCTTACCCATCAAAAGTTACGCGCCTGAGAAAATTTGGCTGATTTTCGAAAAAAGGGGGAAAGACCCCCTAAACGTTATAGAACCTTAATGAAAATCACACCATCATATTCCGCGTATCAGACAACCCTACTGTAGAGGTTTCAAGCTCCTATCTACAAAAATGTGGAATTTTGCATTTTTTGCCAGAAGAAAGATAACGGGTGCGTGTTTATTTGTTTTTGTTTTGTTTTTTCCCAGGGGTGATCGTATCGACCCAGTGGTCCTAGAATATCGTGGGAGGACTCATTGGAATGGAAATTAAAATTTCTAGTGCCCTTTTTAAGTAACCAAAAAAATGGAGGACAACTAGGCCCCCTCCCACGCTCATTTTTTTCCCAAAGTCACCTGATCAAAATTTTGAGATAGCCATTTTGTTTAGTATGTTCGAAAATATTATAAGTATGTCTTTTAGGATGATTTAATCCCCCGAAGTTCCCGGGAGGAGGGCTGAAAGTTATGAACTTTACCCAATGTTAACATATAGTATTGGTTATTGGGAAGTATACAGTACAGACGTTTTCAGGGGAGATATTTCCTGGTAGGAGGGGGGGGTGGGGTCGGGGGTTATGTAGGAGGATTTTTCCATGAAGGAAGTTTTCATGGGGGAAGGGAAATTGCTATGAAGGGGACGCCGGACTTCCCAGCATTATTTAAAAAAAGATCAGAAATTAAATATAAAAAAACAAGTGTTTCAACTGCAACAGCAGCAACATCAAAACTTTAAACGAACAGAAAATATTACATATATGATTGGGTTCACCCCCTAGTCAATACCTCACTCTTTAAGCCAGAGATTTTTTAGTACTTTCATAAGAGCTATTTATTCTAATTATCGGCCTTTGTGATTAAGCGGTCATTTTTAAAGAATTGGAACAAAATTCGAACTTTCGCTTAAAGAGCAAGGTATTGACTAGGGGGCGAACCCCCTAATATAACGTATTAAAAATATATGAATATAGAAGTTCGTTACGTAAGTTAATTCGTAAATTACGTATATTTATTACTAATAAAAACGTTCGTATGTTTTTTTTGTTATGTTGATTTATTCAAATAAAAAATAAAATAAAAACGTTCGTAAATAAAATGAAACAAGTTTCGAGAAAGCCATTTAACCAAATAAGAGTAAATTAATATGAAAATTTTGTTTTAATTATTCATGTACTGTGAGCCAAGATCAAAACCTGCATTTATACAAAAACGTTCAAAAATTAAATAAAAAAAACAAGTTTTTTAACTGAAAGTAAGGAGCGACATTAAAGCTTAAAACGAACAGAAATTATTCCGTATATGAAAGGGGCTGTCCCGTCCTCAACGCCTTGCTCTTTACGCTTAAGTTTGACTTTCTCACAACTCTATTTTTTTAAACAATAAAAAACTTTAGCGTTAAGAGCGAGGCGTTGAGGAGGGGACAGCCACTTTCATATACGGAATAATTTCTGTTCGTTTTAAGTTTTAATGTCGCTCCTTACTTTCAGTTAAAAAAACTTGATTTTTTTATTTAATTACCCTAAAATCGTGGACAATTATAAGAATACTGATGACAGTGTTGCATTTAGTATAAAAGTGCTAAATTTGATAAAAGTTGCTAAATTTTAGTATAAAAATACTATATATTAGTATAAAGTGGATTTAGTATAAATTTAGGTTTCAAAATACATTTTCTTGGCCTAAATAATGTAGGCTATTTATAAACATTGCAATAAAATCAAATTCAGCATGAACGGGAACAAGACTTTAAACAGCTTTAGAAACAATTTTAAATTGTTGTTGCATTTTGTAAATCATCGAGTTTCTATTTTTATGAAATAAAATGACAAACACAGATTTTGACAAAAGCCACCTTTTCCATTATATATATATTGGAACAAAAAAGATCTATTTCGAAGACAGTAGAACAGTCGATAAAACTAAAGAATCCAAGCTGTCATAAATCGATGGCAGTAACGTATGAAAACAAGAGAGAAAAGGAAATAATAAATGATATATAAATATGTGGTCTTAGAATGTATTCAATGGCAGTAATCAGCAAAAAAAAAATAATAAAAAACACATATAATGAAGAAATAACAAAATAAATCGAATGTAAAGAATCTTACCCATTTCGAGATAAAATGTTAAGGCAAGTATATATGGAGTATCTACAGTATCTATGCTTTACTCTTTTATTTTCAGGCAACTTTTTTGAAAAACATATTTCTGATTTTCTTTTCTTTTTTTAACGTAAATAACGAAATAAGAAGCTCAGAAATGAACAGAAACATAATTAATACTCGGAAAATTGAAGAAATTAATATCACTATTTTTTTTGTTTCCTTTCATTTATCATCAAAACGCAAACAGATTGATCACGTGTGTCGGTTTTTGCAATTTCCTTTCACTTAACATCAAGAAGTAATTACTCTGTTTCTGTCTGATAAGATAGCTTAAGAACTTACTACGCTCAGTTTTCTCAGAGAAAGAGAATGTTCATCATTTTCCTATCGTTATTTATTTCCAATAAGGATGGAAATACACCGGACCCTTAATGTACCCTTAGAATTAATAATCAAACCAGATTCGGACAAGCCCCATGACTCCTTTCTTTTAGGGTCTTGACTCTTTTTAGGCCTTTCATGACTACCTCAAAAGAAAGGAGGGGCAGCATTTACTTACGCTTCACCAAGACTCATCATCACTACCACCCAAACTAGGACACTTCCGATGTCCTACCGGAACCCCTCCCCCTCCTTTTAGCTTCTTTAGCGATCCAAACTGCATGGGCAAGGAATAGAATGGAGATGGGTATTTATTCCCTCTAGAGTTCGACAAATGTATTTTTAGGGGTAATTTCGTCACCTCCTCCCTAGTTTTTGGAATATACCTTTTGTGTATCTTATTTACAAAAAAATAAAATACCCCCTCCCCCAACATTTTCGTGATTTCTCAGCCAAGCTTATTCACCACTTCTAGCCCCCCAGGATACATAAAAAGTTTCATCCCCTTTATGACGGAACACTAACAAAAAATATCTAATTTAGAAACACCAATATAATTCCTGAAAAAGTTATGAATGGGCCCGGCGTTAGCTGCACGCGAGTGTTTCTAAATACCGGCGTTAGCTAATTCTCACTGTGAATGAGCCATTTGAAAAAGGCGTCAAGACAAGTTCACTCATTCGGTGATTTCCTCCCTCCTCTTAATAAGCTCTTAAGCTCCCCCTCCTCTTCATTGCTCAACGTATATCTCACTGTAATTAAACCTTTCTAGTTATCAAAGTACGCTAAAGCTGTCACCACACGATACACTTAAAATAATTGATAATTCCACGAATTACCTGTTTTATAAGTGGAGGTTAATCACCTCATTAATTGTTGATTGATGCATACTTTTTCATTTTTCAAAATTCTAATTTTTAAACTTGTTTAAACAATTGAGAAATATACATTAATTAATGAATAAAAAGTCGTTTCGTACATAACTGTTTAATTATATTGGACCACAACTAATACCTTGCGCCTGGAATCCCCCACCCCTTCACTACGGTCATGACCTTCAGGTTGAGAAACAGGTTATTGCAAATTTTTAACAATAAATTTTTTATAGTATTAATTTTTTTTTTTTAAGAAAATCCTGCCACATACTACTACTAATACTAAC
>JAQQPU010001874.1:35420-46465 GCA_029168905.1 Artemia sp. Kazakhstan ARC1039 | reverse complement strand
ACAAACAAATAAACACGCATCCGTGATCTTTCTTCTGGCAAAAAATGCAAAAATCCACATTTTTGTAGATAGGAGCTTGAAACCTCTACAGTAGGGTTCTCTGATACGCTGAATATGATGGTGTGATTTTCATTAAGGTTCTATAACTTTTAGGGGGTCTTTCCCCCTTTTTTTGAAAATCAGCTAAATTTTCTCAGGCGCGTAACTTTTGATGGGTAGCTCTAAACTTGATGAAAGTTATATATTTGAAATCAGCATTGAAATCTGATTCTTTTGATATATCTATTGGTATCAAAAACCCGTTTTCTAGAGTTTCGGTTACCATTGAGCCGGGTCGCTCCTTACTTACAGTTCGTTACCACGAACTGTTTGATTATTTGAATATATTGTTTCTCTCATCAGAGAAACAGGTTGCGCTCATACTATTATTTCTATACGGAAGAATAAGTCACTCGACAGAGCAATAAAAAAAAAAAAGATGAAATAGGTTAAGCTCGTAATGCTCAGCCATAAAATTTTCCAAAAAAAAACCCTTACCATATCGGTTCAGGACAGGCACGTAAAAAGGGATATTTCCCGGGGGGGGGGGTAGTAATAAAGAAATCGAGGTGGGACAATCATAAAAAATATATTTGAAAATTTGAATAAAAAGTGCCTAAACATGAAGAAAAATTTAGGGTTTTGGAGGGGGCGGGTCCCGAACTCCCGCCCCACCACCTTGTGTACATCCTTGGCTTAGGATTAGGGCTTTTATTTCTTTCTTTATAGTTGTCGCATAATTTTGTGTGGGTCATCATGTGGGTTCATCATCATTAGCCGTTACCAGGATCCACAAATCTTGTCATAAAAGCCGAACACATATAAAAATGCGCCGAGAGTTTGATGTTGTTGCTTAAAAACGAGGACTTGTCGGCAGAAAAAGACAGTACACCATAGGATCCAGTACACCATAGCACACCATAGGACAGTACATCATAGGGTCCAGTACACCATAGCACACAATAGGACAGTACACCATAGGATCCAGTACACCCTAGCACACCATAGGACAGTACACCATAGGATTCAGTACACCATAGCACACCATAGGACAGTACACCATAGGATCCAGTACAGCATAGCACACCATAGGACAGTACACCATAGGATCCAGTACACCATAGCACACCACAGGACAGTACACCATAGCACACCATAGGACAGTGCACCATAGGATCCAGTACACCATAGCACAGTACACAATAGGATCCAGTACACCATAGCACACCATAAGACAGTACACCATAGGATCCAGTACAGCATAGCACAACATAGGACAGTACACCATAGGATCTTACAAAATATTATTTTTTATTATTATGCTCTTGGGGGAAGGAACAGGGAGTTGATACAGTTTTACTGATATTTTATTTTTATATTCTCTGTATATAGGGCTACTTGCTATAGGGCTATATGAAGAGCTACTTGCTTCAGGGCGTAAGAGGTCGTGGCCATTTAGGGTTAAATCCTTATTAGACAGATTAGGATTGTCATATATATGGAATGATGGTAGAGGTCCCGCCATTAGTCAGATTGATATAATAGGAATAGTTAAACAAAGATTAGAAGATCAGGAGACACAGACATGGGGGAATGAAATTGAGAGATCCGAGACATTAAGCGTTTATAAGGATGTTAAAAAAGGTGTTTGGCCAGGAGATTTACTTTAAATTTAATTTGCCAAGTAAGTATTTGTTATATTGGTTGCAGCTGCGGGCCAACTGTTTACCTTTAAGATGGAGGAGTAAAGTATTTGAGAGAGGTAAGGGGTTCCCGGCGTCTAGGTACACGTGTCCCATTTGTAATATTGAAGAGGAAAATCTGGACCATTTCCTGTGTCGATGCCAGGGGCTTACTGATTTGAGGGAAAAGTAATTTTTCACTTCGGGGCATGTTGTCTCAGACGGTACCTAGCCTCATGTGTAGATTATGTAGATTTTTTGATCAGGCACTAAAGATAAGAAAGGAACTATTGTGAAGAAGATTTGTTAAGGTTTGGAATAAAAATGCTAAAGGGAGTTTTACTTTTGTTTTCCTGTTATATTTGATGCATAGTGTATATGGCCCTGTAGAAAGGCTTTTGAATACACGATTATTATTATTATTATTATTATTATTATTATTATTATGCGTGTGACATTGCGTGTAATTATGTGAGTTAGTTTTATAGTATTATGTGTGCTTTTGTGTTGCAATTGTTATGTTTTTTTATTTGCTATGGGCTATGTTTCGTTATTGTTATATATGTTATTATCATGTGTTTCGACTTTATATGCAACTGTGTTTGTTTTTGCCATGGCCCAAAGAGGCTTTTGTTTTGTAATAAATATATATCTATCTATCTATAGGTATATGAAGGTTGAGCGTTACAACGGCAAAACTCGGCCTATTTGTGTTAATTTTTTGGGATAGAGCATGCCATAAATAGCAGGTTTTCAAAATATTCTCTCATCAATCTGAACACTATAAGATTCCTGGGTATTAGAAAAATTACCTGTATATCACGGCTCGTTTCCACTTCAGCAAAAGTATTCTCACGAAATATTATTGGTTGGCTTATCACTTTCGATGACATATTCACCGAACGTAATAGATTTCGATAAAATTATTAAAATAATTGTGGAATCGGTTAAATTTCGTAAAATCGTAGAATTGCAGAATTGTTGTAAGATCAGTAAAATCACGCCTGACAATACACATTGGGGTCCCTTACACTTTTTTCACATTTTTTCAAGGATGACCCTTTTGATCGCTGATTATACAACTTTCTTTTTATCAATTAAAGATCAACGATTATTTTTTGAGGAAAATTTTTCCTCGTCAGAATAAAACATACTAGGATTCTTAAAAATTGGAGAATTCCTTCTATGCTACCCACGGCTTTTATTCACTTCAACAAAGGGCTCTTGAGTTGAGATCCTATTCCCTTTAATTAGGTTCAGTTTTTACTCATTTGTTTGTTCCAGCCAAAAAAAGGCACTCAAATCCTAGTCTACAAATTTATCGGGAATAAGAATATCAAAATTCTAAGAAACTTTTCATACTTGAAAATTTGAAAACACGTGCATTGTAAAGCACTTTCATCACATATTCAATCCCCAACCCATGGAAAATGTTCTACACATGAAAAGAATGTTATGAGTCTTAGGCATTAGGAAAATTACCTCTATATCCCGGCTCTTAGCCACTTCAACAAAATGCTCTTGAGTTTCAAGCGTCTTGTCCTCCTTGTCGTCCGTCATACAGAAAACTCTCAGACGAGCTTCTTGTTCCTCGTGTCGTTTAGCAAAAACAACAAATCTATAAAACATAAATTACCATGAGAATGAAGCTTAAAACACGCGTTATGGCATGTCGTTTCGTTTTATTTTCTGAAAAAAGCCATAGCACTAAGCTTATTGCTACTTTCGCATCTGTAAACTCGAATAATATTTTGTAAAATAATGCTAAAAGACATAAAAGGGCTTCACAAATTTTCATAAAATGTGTTGACGACAAGTTTTCACATTCAATTTCAAATTATCAAACTCTCAACTAAATTAGGGAATTTTTCCAACCTTTTACAATTATTTGCATTAAAACGCAACAAGGGATTACGAGAATTAAGAGAAATTTTCGTATAGCATATTTATAGACAAATTTAAGGCATTTTTGACATGCGTTTGGTATTACACATCGAAAAGCCAAATAGGTAGGAAAAACGTAAATATAGACGAAAACTTCCTACGCAACAATATGGTGCTACCCCCACATGTGTAAGGGGGGGGGGGTCTTCTCATGGTGATGACTCCATGCCCAAACTCAGCCATGAGACCCGAGAACCCCTAAATAAGCCTCAATAGACGAAATGAACCAAGTGAGAGAGATATCTTGACAAAATCCTGATCATCGAAAATAAATATACAAGACAACACAGGTATAAGAAAAACTAAGATTTTATTATTAAAGAAGAGAACTTTTTAGTTAATAATTAATTTATATAAACTCAAATGTTCAATAATTATGATTCATAATCGAAGATCATTTCTTGTTCTATAATTGCTTGAAGTAAAGTTTATTATTATTTAAGGAAAGCAAGCATAATAACTAGTATATTAAGACTAATATGTTCCTGCTTAAAGGAATTTAATAATAATATTAAAGAATGGGATATATATGTATATATATATCCATTTACTAAGATTTTATCATAATAAAATTAAGAAAGAGCAAGGAACATATTAGACTTACATTGTGCATGCATACAAAAAGCTTGCGCAAAGCCAAAACTCCAACTGACTTCTCTCGTCAGTCTCACCCTATATCAAAAGATATGTTCCCCCTATTTGTCAAACAAACGTCGCTAATTCAACCCATTCTAAGAAAGGGTTTCTATTGCAAAATAAGGAAATTGTATACAGGGAAAGGATTACAAAGATAAGTTTATTGGGTTCAATACCCCGAAAAGGGCATTGGCTTAAGCCGGATTCATAGCAACTTGATATTAATGTTAAAATTAGAAGGACATTTCTTACAAATCCGACCTTGTAATATAAGCTTGCGTAAAAGTTTTTAAAGTTATTATTATGCTGATATCTTCGAATATCCATAGAAAACTATTATGGTCGTCCCACTCAATGGCGCTGGCCTTTACAAGGATAAATCACGAGACAAGAAAACAGAGAAACACAGAATTAAATACATAATTGGTATACAGAAATAGAAAATCAATTGAATTTTAGGCTGCAACGCTATTGAATGAGTAAGTGACCAAGAAACTAAGACTATTAATAGACAGAAGATTATCAGCTGAATGTAGCTTCTGTTCGCTAGCCTTTAATGATTTAATAATATTTTATCATTTGCGGTACTGGGTCTATTTTCCTCACATCTACGATCGTGCCTTATCGTGTCATTAAGGAACGTAGAACCTTTTTACAACACGATTCCCTTTTCTTTTCTTCAAGGCCATTGAACAGAATAAGGACAACAAACGACTATCATTTTTCTTATAAGTAAAAGGCTCTAGAAGGTCAAATATTATTTAAAGGTAAATAGTCTTATTAAATTATATATATATATTTTTTTTCTATTAATTATTACATACATTATTGTTATATTAATTGGTGCTTAAAAGTTAATAGAAACTCAGTAACTAGGGAAGAATCACACATAACCCAAACATCAAGCTAAACATAACCAAACCATCTATCACAACTAAATCCGTCACCGTCTTTCTAAGTTAAGTACTAGCTACATCTATTCCGTTGGGGCTAAGGGCAAGAGAAGAAAGCAAGAAAAGATCAATTCTAATGAATTGCAATTTTGTATTTTCATTCAGTGACCATACTCAGTTGACCAGTTCACTCTTAATTTCGAATCAAACTTCTCGTCTTATGAATTTGTGGTTTCCTAATAATATTGGAATCCTTTTGCTACAATAGCATAATTAACTAAATTAACTTATCCGTCAATTCCCAAACAAAAATGCAATTTAGTCATTTACTTTTTTTCTCAGAGGTTTAAATAAATGTATATATGTATATGCATATTTTTTTTTTCTGTTTATTATTTACGCGGTACACAATTAAAAATTAACAACAAATTCCTTAATAACGAAGGCCTTATTTTAAAAAAAACACAAAACTGTCGAGTTTCCATAACGTTCTTTCGTAGCTGGCATGACTACCAAGCAATAAATGATCATGAAATAATTTTAAGATGCCTGGAATCATCGCTCTAGGCAAAACTATCTGAATAGATGGTTCTGCAGCTGCTTTTTGGTTTAGCCTAGAATGACTATTCGGAGCATACTCAATTCTATAGAGAACATCATCTATTAAAACTAACTCTAGAATAATAGGAACGAACCACGAAGAGACATTATCAAATATCATATTCTTTTTTTCAATATCCATATCATCAAAATTAAAAATGCGGTAGGCACTCAAAATGCGGTGCTCACCGCGGATTGGCCAATCCTTCTGGTTCCCTGGTTCACACCAGGAATGTGGGGTCAGTATCCACTTATGACCTAGCGGGCTTAACATATATGGAGCTCCTCTTTTGAGCACGGTTGTCTTTTGACACATCCGGCTCTTTCAATAAATCAATATTAAGTCTCGTCTCGGGATCCCGTAATTGTCCGTGGTTTAATTCCTCAGCTTGCAGACCTAAGTAATCTACATTAGGATTACTAATAAAAAAAAATGCCCGCTGCTAAAATTTCTAGTTCGTTAAGAACCAGATATAAGGTCTGACTGCCGTCTATAATCTCTCGACTTGGCCTCGATAAAATATTAAGTATCATCTTAATCTCAGGAATATGTTTCATGCGTAAATAAAGGATTATCCATAATAAGTAATGACATCGGGTACATCTTTCTAGAGAGATCCCAATCTTTACATAAATATCTAAATTTTTAACATCCGCATAAATATTACACAATCTTCTCCAAATAATACTGAATCTGAGAGCTCTTCAGAGTTTTATATAAGCCGTATGGCTTCCTAACGATAGAAGACTGCTTGGAAAATGGTTTAGAGAAAACTCTACTAAAAAGAAAAAAAAAAAACGACTCCCATCCTTCCGTCATCCCTTTCATGACAAAGAACAGCCCCGGCTCCATTTTCAGAGGAGTCAACAAATAATTTAAAAAATAGGAATATTTTCAGGCCCTTCTGTTCTTCTATAGCAACCAATTTGGATACTTGAGGTCTAATTTTGTCAGGCGACACGATATATCTTAATACTGGAATAGGTTCTTTAAAACTTGTGATTTAGAAGCTAATAACTAATTGTTGTGAGTTTTTAAACGCCTGAAAAATATCTTGACATGAAATAAACGCTCATTAGGTTAGGTTTTATTTAGTAAATATATCATAAAAAAAAATTTGAAAATGAAGGAACGGCAACTTCCTGGAAATAATTTATCCATGAAGCTAGCGAAAGCTTTTGGCCCAAATACACTTCCTTGTGGTATTCTTGTGTAGCAATGGCTGCGGCCAGTTAAAGGTGATAAAAACGAAAAGAATTTTTGGTACCTTTCATCAATGGAAATTTGAAAAAAAAAAACACTGCGCATGTCAAATTCTCTATAGAACATTCCTTTCGACAAATTTTGTAAAATGTCAGAAGTTCAAGGAATTAGGAAGGCTGTCTTTCATGTTATTATTAATTGTACGTAAATTAATTAGAAATCGAGTATTTTCTCTATTAAGAGCCTCATTTTAACTGACAGAATGTTTCCTTATAAGGAAAACAGGAGAAGGGAAAGGAGATACCCTTTTCTCTACTAAATTGGATTTCAGCATAGTTTATAGATGTTGTTTTAGCACAAAGCCATTTAATGAGGGATTCTAAACTGCTTAGGTAGTTTAAATTATGTTTCAAGTGGTACATCAAGGCTTAAAAACCGTTAAATCATTTATACATTGGTCATACGCTTCTTTAGAAAAGCAATTGTCACTATTTAAGAGCAATTGAACTAGCTCTCGGAAAACAATTATTTTTGTACGTTTAAAGGTTAAACGTAGTAAGAATTCTTCATATTCTGGTTTTGGAACAATAATTAAATTATCGCCATCAATAATTGAGATATTTTCTGTAGTAACTAGCTTACAATCTATACTTTTTAAAATCACTAATACACCCCTATATGCTAATCCATCATTAAACCTGCTGTTCTATAATTGCTTGAAGTAAAGTTTATTATTATTTAAGGAAAGCAAGCATAATAACTAGTATATTAAGACTAATATGTTCCTTACACATGCACGAGATTTCTTACACATGCACGGGTTTTATTGGGGGAGGAGGGAGCCATATTTCGAGGAAGGTGTAGAATTCATAAACACGAGTGAACTGTATGTGAATTATACTACTACTACTACTACTAACAACTCACCGCAGCTCCAAGCCACCTGGGACCAACACAGCTACTCACGCTCCTCCTCCATCCCCATCTATTTAAAACCTCCCTCTTTGCACACTCCCAGGAAGTTCCCATTTCCCTTAAATCTTTACTTACGGCATCCTCACACCCCAACCGCTTTAAATGGCCAACATTGAACAATGTGAAGAAGACGTAGTGATAGCAAGCTCACAAGCTCACACCTGCTATAAAGAAACAGAAAAACCTTGCAATTTTCTCTTACAAGGGAGACATAATTTTCCTTTTCTGTGCGCAATACGGGTATTTTAAATAGTGTTTTACATCATTGCACTTGTTGTATGTACTTGCACTTGTATTATTAACAAAAACTGTACCAAAGGAGGGCAAAATTTCTGAAAAAGACAGCTTCCTAAAAAGAAAAGACATACACAGTATTTCTACCAATACCAATGAAAAAGAAAAAAATATTAAAAAAAGGGGGAAAAGGTTATATCAACAAACGATGACTTTGGGATTTTTTTCAGAACTCTTAACAATAAATTCCTTCTTTTTTTGAAGGAGCCTGTTTTCAGTCCCAAAAGACACAATATATAAATCCTTTGACAAAATCCTGATTTATTTTTACCACTTCTGAAAAAAAAAACAGACAACTCTAGGTATTTTAAGAATCGAATGAGATATGCAAAGCAAAGTGAACTGATCAATCCAACCTGTTGATTTTAAGCAGACGGCGCAAAAGAATAAATTCGACAAAATTCCACCGAACACCTTTTGAATCCTAGCAGTAGCATCAATAGAGGGAGAGGGGTCTGCGTCCCCTCCCAAGATTTCTCCCTTAGGTTTTGAAAAATACCTTTTCAAGGTTTACATACTTCCATTAAAAATGCCTCTTTAGAGTATTTTCCTTGAAAAATCGAAAAAAAAAATATATTTGGCCCCCCCTTGGATATTGAAAAAACAACCCCCCCCCCCCCTAAATTTTCGTTAATTGAGGCCACTGAACCATAGCACCCAATTTTCCTCTGTCGATATTCTTAGCTACAAGGGATGCACTGAACAGATGTTTAAACAATTTTGAACAAACATTGACACAAGTATTTGACAGACTATCGGAAAAAACATCATTTCTAAAACTTATTAACGAAGAAATTTTGTAAATAGAGGGAAATAAAGCAAACACAGGTTTTTTCATAAATTCCTTATTTACAATTTCAACTAAACATCTTGGTGCTCCTTAAAGATGTTGAAACACTTGTGTCGAAACAGAACATTATCCTTTGGCCTAAGATTTCCTTCTATAATGTCATTTTATGATATTCTTTCATTAAACGAAAATTCTTCTTGTCACTTTGATTAGTTAACAACTACAAGCAGATTTAGACAACATTAAGTTTATGAATTTTAACCTGTTAAAATGTAATAAGTAAAAAAAGAATAAAATATAATATTTTCAGTCAAATACTATTCTGGTCATTTCTGGATATGGCGATTATAATGCGAGAGTCAAAACCCCATATCAAAGGGAGATATAGTATTTTTTGGATTGAAACGAGGTTCCCACTCGATGGGGGGAAGGGGGTGAGCCAAGCCCCCGTGATCTTCCGGTTTTTGAAAATATATTATAATATCCAAAAAACAAATCTTTTTTTTCCTAATTTGATCAAATAGTATTTTAAGGATTTTGCACATACAGGATTTTAGGAAGGTTGATGATAGTAATAAACATGCAAAAAAAGAAGATGAATAAAATGTGCTAAGATATTTTCCCCTTTTACATCCTACGGGATTAAGATCCCATCTAAAAAACTTTAGCTATTACGTAGAATGTTCCAATTATTTATCAGCACAATGAAGCTTTTATTTGCCGTTTTTATATTATCCTAATCTGTCCTAAATTCACCTACGTGTTATTGGATTAAAAAGTTGCATGACCGAAAACGATATTTTGAGATTTATACGAACTCAGTGTTTCCATATTTAGTTGATATTTGAAGTGGATTAATTGACGTAGATACTGCCTACTGAACAGGAAGATGTCCGATTTATAGATTTAAAGAGACCGGCTTACTTATGAAGTAGTAGACCTCCAGGATGAATGAAGCCTTTATTCACTCCTAGGCCCAATCCTAGCAATCCTAGCAAAATAAATTTTCAGAGATCTACTCAAGTTGGTACTCTTCAGAAAGTCTGGACAGAAAAACTTCCCGTTTGTCTGTCCTAACACAGAGTTAATCAGACATGTACAACGTGTGTATCTGAACAAACAAAACAAGAAAATACATATTATTCTAGAAACGTCTCTTTATTTTGCCTTTGGAGTGAGATTCAAACTAGCCTTGGAGAATTCAAACAATTGTATCTGAATTCCTGCAAAGGACGGAAATTTCCCATGAGCACCTTTCTAACAAAATAACATAGAAGACAGGTTTCAACAAAACGGTGCATTAGCTGTAAGTGACATGCTACAAAGAGATAGAACGAAAGTGCTGAAATTAAGAGAGAATTCCGAATCCAGGCGGAGATTTTCTAGTAAATATAATTTTGCCATACCGCTTTTTGATGTCAAGGAAAATTAATGATTGGAACGGTCAGAAAGCATCAGAAAGGAAGCAAGTTCATAAACCATAGTTTAAAAGAAGGGAACACAAGACTAGTATTTCGCGGACAGTAAAAGATGTGCAAACCAGTATCAGCATAGCTTATGCTGTATTAAGTTTAATGAAAATAAACCACAACTAAAAAATGACATCTTGATTTCAAATCTTGCTTAATATATTGCCTTATTAAGTCAAAAGGACGTAATCATTGTTGAAAATGTATGGATTTATGTCCTTTTGGCTTTTTATTGCAAATCATGCCACTTTTAATTTGCAAAGATTTCACACGCCTTGAAACACTAACAGAAAAAAAAAACACTAACACAATTATATTACTTGATTAACTTCTGGAACAGTCTCAAGTAATCTAGCGGTATTACGGAACGAGGGAGTCGACATTTGTGTTATATCCTCTACTTTGTGATATTGACAAATTGAATATTTAAGAATTATTTACGGTAAAAGATAAGAAATGCTGTCTGATTCTACTTTTCCGACTTGGAGACAATCTTTTCAGTTCTTGGGACAATCTTTT
>JAQQPU010001873.1:61288-74851 GCA_029168905.1 Artemia sp. Kazakhstan ARC1039 | reverse complement strand
CATTTAACTAATCCCCGTGTAACTGAATCCGTATGTAACTGAGATCTTTTCGCAAAAAATTCGCAAATCTCGTAAACTAAAGAAGTAATTACCCTTTTCAACATTAATTACCCCTTTTTTGCAAATGCTCGCATATCTCATTACCCCTTTTTGTATATACAAAAAATAATTGCATATCAACGAAACAAGACACGCTGGTTTTATAATACAGGTTTAATTAATTACGTAAATCTCATGACAAAGAAAGAAATCGCTTGAGTCCTCTCGCAATAGCAAACCAAACCAGATTATACCCACTTAACTTTGAAATTGCGTCATGACCTGTAGGCCGCAAATAAAACAGGATGGAACATAAAGTCGTAGAAATGGAATGCCATCTGAGGGAGCTCTGAATCTCTTTGAAAAGGTGTAATGTTCCTCTAGAATAGGACTACTAGAAGAACCTGTTTGTACGGGGGCGCCACGTAAAGGCCCAGAATAGCATAGGAAGGAATGGAATCTAAATATATACAAAAATAATTGCATAACAATGAAACAAGACGTGCTGGTTTTTTTTTGAGCTTATCACCAAAAAGGCAGTGAACTTTGAAACTGCGTCATTCCTCTTGGCAAAGAGTGTGATGACCTGTAACTACTAGAAAAACCTGTTTGGTACGGGGGCCTTGTAGAATTCAATAGACCTATTCTACTATCATTCTCTTTCTTTGTTACAACAAATGATGGCAGCTCCCATGTTGATACCAAAACAATTGAACCTTTTAGGTTTTTCAAACGTGTTTCAAATATCCTCTCTGAAATAGGGCCAATATGTTCTTTTAAGGTAACATTTCCTGACAGGTCAACAAATTCTTGCTGAAATATTGTCAAGCCCCTCTTTTTCAATTTGATTGCAATTATTATACTGAACTTGGAAATAATTTTTAATTTAACAATTCGTTCGGTAAATCTTGGTTCACCATCATTGAGAAACATTACTAAGCAATACACCTTAATATGCTTCTGTTTGAGCTTATATTGTAGAACCTCCGATGCAAGGTCAAGATTGGAAATGTGAAAGAGTTGCGCATCGCAGTTGGTATATTTTTCTTTCTGTTGTCTAAAATCAAACAAACTGTGTGGGATCTTTAAGCTAACTAAAGGTGGATAACAGCTCGTATAGTAATCAATGCAATATCTTGGGTGTAGATATGCAAAGAGTCTGTCCAGAGGTTTAAGAAGTCCGAATCTTGGAGAAGTAAAAGTCATGTAAGTTGAAATCAACAAAACAGAATACCCAATCTTTGTCATATTTTATGTAATGACAATTTCACGCCTATAGGGACACTAGATATCACGGTTTTTAGTTCTAAACTGAGTTCTAATACCACACATAGAAAAATATGTACTTTCCAAGAAATATGGCGTGACCCTTTTAATGTCGATGCTCATTTATACCATAAATTTTGCATTACTAGATGATAAACGATATTTCATAATTTATAGGAGTTTAATTACTTCTATCATGTGAAATATTTCTGTTGAGAACTATCGCTTTTTGGTAATAAAGACAAACATTAAGTTTAAAAATTTATCTAATGTAGCATTGTTCATGTCTATTATGTGTTTCAATAAATATTTATTAACGTTTAAAGTGCAAAGGAAAATGAAAATGTATCTTAAAAAAGTAGAAAGTATTTGGAATTCGATTTTTGATAAAAGAGCGCGATATGCAGTTTTTGATTTTAGTGGCTGGCACATTTAAACTAGGAAACGTGGGTGAAAAATTAGCCCAAAAAATTAGTTATACGGATATTATACCGCTTAAGAATTTTTAGCTTTCCTTTGAAGGAGTAAATGTGTTTAGGAGTCAGGTATTTGGAATGTTTGAATTTTTACGGACGAAAAGCCCTGTTAAATTCAAAAAATTAGTTTTCTTATTTATACCCATGGTCCAACATGGCAATACTGGCAAAAACTTGATACTACGCTAAAAAATTCATAATTTTGAAACGACTGAAAAAAAACTTAGATAATTACATTTATCTGGCATGGATGCACATAAGCTGTGTCTATGAGAGCAAAACATGTTTATTCGCTAAATCCGTGGTACTTTAAGCAAACTTTTGAGCAAACCTAAAATTTGAAGGGCACTTCGCATCGAAGAAGTTGTCTTAGAAACCTCAAAAAGGGCTCATTCAGTTGGAAATAGATGTGGTTTGTGCCCTTTTTAATAGTCGAAATTGATTGGAAGGCAACTAACACCCTTTCCATGCCCACTATTTCCCAAAATACATCCAATCAAAATTTTGAGATAGCCATTTTATTCAGAGTAGTTGATTTTCAAATGGAAATTATGTTTTTCAGGAGGACACTCCCCCAAAGCCCTCAGGGAAAGGGTTGTAAGTTATGCACTGGGGGCATATAAGGTTTTTATAGAAAGTGTTGTCGCAGAAACTTCAAAAAAGCCTCATTCGATTGGAAATTCAAAGGGCTAGTGCCCTTTTTAATTTTCGAAAATGATTGGAGGGCAGCTAACCCCCCTCTCACGCCCCCTTTTTCCCAAACATATCCAATCAAAATTTTGAGATAACCATTTTGTTCAATGTAGTTAAAAGTTCTGGAAATTAGGTCTTTGAGGATGACAAC
The DNA here is from genome assembly GCA_029168905.1 of Artemia sp. Kazakhstan ARC1039. Classification (NCBI taxonomy): domain Eukaryota; kingdom Metazoa; phylum Arthropoda; class Branchiopoda; order Anostraca; family Artemiidae; genus Artemia; species Artemia sp. Kazakhstan ARC1039. Next base: position 72,226 of record JAQQPU010001873.1, on the reverse strand, counting down.
ACCCCCACAGCCCTCAGGGCCAGGGTTGTAGGTTAAGCCTTGGGGGCATATAAGGTTTTTATAAAAAGTGTTGTCGTAGAAACTTCAAAAAGGGCTCATTCGATTGGAAATTGAAATTGCTAGGGCCCTCGTTAATAGTCGAAAGTGATTGTAAGGCAACTAACACCTCTTCCACGCCCACCATTTCCCCAAACACATCCAATCAAAATTTTGAGAAAGCCATTTTCTTCCACGCATTTGAAAGTTCTGGAAATTATACCTTTGAGCAGGACACTCCCCCACAGTCTTCAGGGCAAGGGTTATAAGTTATGCCCTGGGGTCATATAAGGTTTTTATTGAAATCTTTGTTTGTAGAAACTTCAAAAGGGCTCATTCAATTGGAAATTGAAAGGGATAGTGCCTTTTTTAATTTCGAAAGTGATTGAAGGGCAACTAACTACCCTCTCACGCCCACCATTTTCCCAAACACATCCTATCAAAATTTTGACATATCCGTTTTGTTCAACGTTGTTGAAAGTTCTGGAAATTGGGTCTTTAGGATGATAACCCTTCAGAGCCCTTAGTGCAAGGGTTGTAAGTTATGCCCTGGGGGCATACAAGGTTTATATAGAAAGTTGTTGCAGAAATTTTAAAAAGGACTCAATTGATTGGAAATTGAAAGGACTACTGCTCTTTTTAATAGTCAAAAGTGAGTGGACAGTAATCGACCCCCCTCACACGCCCACCATTTCTCCAAACACATTCAATAAAGTTTAGGTATAGCCATTTTGTTCAACGTAGTTGAAAGTTCTGGAAATTATGTATTTGAGGATGACAAACCCCCTAGAGCCCCCAGGGCAAAGGTTGTAAGTTATGCCCTCGGGGTGTATAAGGTTTTTACAGGTATCGTTGTCGTAAATACTTCAAAAGCGGCTCATTCAGTTGGAAATTGAGAGGGCTAGTGCCCTTTTTAATAGTCGAAAAGTGATTGGAGGGCAACTAACCCACCTCTCATGCCTACTATTCCCCCAAAGACATCCAATCAAAATTTTCAGGTAGCCATTTTGTTCAACGTAGTAGAAAGTTCTGGAAATTGGGTCTTTGAGGATGACAACCCTCCCCTCAGCCCTCAGGGCAAGAGTTTTAAGTTATACCCTGGGGTCATATAAGGTTTTCATTGAAAGTGTTGTCGTAGAAACTACAAAAGGGCTCATTTGATTTGAAATTGAAAGGGCTAGTTCCTTTTTCAATTGTTGAAAGTGATTGAAGAGCAACTAACGCCCCTCTCACGCCCACAGTTTCCCCAAACACATCCAATCAAAATTTTGAGATAGCCCTTTTTTTAACGTAGTTGAAAGTTCTGTAAATTAGATCTTTCAGGAAGGCAACACCTCTCACCGACCTTAGGGTAAGGATTGTAATTTATGCCCCGGGGGCACATAAGGTGTTTATAGAAAGTGTTGTCGTAGAAACTCAAAAAGGGCTCATTCGACTGGAAATCAAAAGGCCTAGTGCCCTTTTTAATAGTCGAAAGCGATTGGAAAGCTTGAAATTCTTATAGTAAAGTTCGATGTGGGTACAATGTTTTTTTTTCTTTTTTTTTAGACCAGGGCCCTTCGTATCGAAGAAGTTGTCGTACGAACTTCGAAAGGGGCTCTCTCGATTGAAAATAGAAAGGGCTGATGCCCTTTTTAATAGTCGAAAGTGATTGGAGAGAAACTAATCCCCCTCCCAAGCCCGCCCTCCCATTTGCCCATTATGTTTAAAAACTAAATGTTGCCTTAAGATTAATTTAAAATTCACTGTGTTAATGCTAATTCCCAATAAGGCATCTCAGCAGCATCCCAAGAACGACTAAGGGTACTATGCTCAAACTTTCGGGGCTTCTTCTTATCTTAAAATTTAACCAAATCAATGTAGCGTAAGTGTATCTAAGTTATGAAAGAAAGCAGACAGATTCTTTTGCGATTGGTATCAAGTTTTCCATTTCAGGTCAACTAGAGGAGGTATGAAAATAAATTAAACACTAATATTTGTGTCCATATTTTTAAGAGGGTGTATGTTCTTAAAAACTGCTGAAAATTTTTCTCCATCATACAAATAGCAGGCAAAACTATAAATTCTTAAAAAACGAAAAGATTTAAAGTATTATTTTCTTTTTCCCCAAAAAGACTATGTCAGTATAAAACGAGCAGAAATTAATTAAAAAAAAAATTTTCCACAAAATAAGTTTTTCAAAGAAAAGTAAAGAAGTCCGTTAAACCAAAAATGAGAAAAAATAAAATTAAGTAACCTACCAAGCGTGAAACTACCACAAATCAGCATCGATAAATAAATGGAACTCAAAACGAACAGAAATTATAATAAATAACCGAGTCAAACTCAAAACGAGCAGAAATTACCATGAGTTGGGCTCGAAACCTCTATGTCTTCCCAAGGCTAGAACATAATTTGCACTTTACTGAGAAAAATACAAATGAATGTGCATTGTCAGTTTAATATACATATACTGATATTTAGTAATCAATATGTAAATATCATTTGATTTATTAAAGTTGTAAAAGTAGAGACATTTATATGTGTTTTCTATAACTATACAAACTTTCTTGTGTACTAATAACTGCATTAATTACTAATAAACAAATATAAATTTAGGATCACGTTTGTTTTTTTTTAACCTTAAACCCTTCAGCCCTATAATTTTTTCTCAACTCTCCTTTTATTATTATTATTATAATTATTTTCCCCCTTTTTTTTAACCACACATCCTTGCCCACCAAGACACAAAAACTATTCCCTTCTACTTTATGCGAAACATGTCCTCAATTTTCTTACGATTCATAATCCTTATGCTTTTCCACTCCGTTTCCACAAGATGTATCACATCATAATCTCCTTTCTGCTTTTCTTTTCGCTTCCACGTCTAATAAAAAAAAAGTAGCCATTTTGTTAAAAATATTTCAAAGATAATATAACAAAACTCCTTTATGTATGGCCATTTCGTAGAAAATAGTTTAAAGGTCAGATAAGAAAAGCTCCTGTGTCGACGCAACCCCCCATGGCCCGGGGCTGGCATTGTAAGTATTGCTCTGGGGGCATATATTGTTCTTATGGAAAGTATGCTCGTATAAACTTTGGAGAGGGCTCATTTGATTGGAAATTGAAAGTTCTAGTTCATTTTTAAAGAGTGAAAAGATGTCGGAGGGCAACTAGCCCCCCCCCCCCTTCTTCCATGGACTTTTTTTCCTCAAACTCTTCCGATAAGAACTATGAAATATTCATTTTTTTTAAAATAGTTAAAAGATCATATAATTAAAACTCCGGGGTCAACGCAACCCCCCAGGGCCCGGAAGCAGGCGTTGTAAGTAATGCTCTGGGGGGCATATATAGTTCTTATGGAAGGGATGCTCGTATAAGCTTTGGAGAGGGCTCATATGATTGGAAACTTAAAGTTCTCGTTCACATTTTAAGAGTCAAAAGAGATCGGAGGGCAACTAGCCCCCCCTCTCCACGCCCTATTTTCCTCAAACCCGGCCGATAAGAACTTTGAGAGAGCCATTTTTTTCAAAATGGTTTAAAGATCATATAACAAAAACTCTGGGGTCGACACAATCCTTCAGGACCTAGGGTAGGTGTTGTAAGTTATGCATGAGGCATATATAGCTTTTATTGAAGGGATGCTCGTATAATCTTCAGAGAGGGCTCATTTTGATTGGAAATTGAAAATTCTAATTCAGTTTTTAAGAGATAATAGAGATCAAAGGGCAACTATTCCCCCATGCCCCTTTTCCCCCAAATGCATCTGGTAAAAATTTTGGAGATAGCCATTTTGCTAAAAATAGTTCAAAGGTCAGATAAAAAAAATTCCGGTGTCAACACAAACACCCAGGGCCCGGAGGCAGGCGTTACAATTTATACCCTGGGGACATATATGGTTCTTATGGAAGTAATGCTCGTATAAACTTCATAGAGGGCTGATTTGAATGGAAATTGAAAGTTCTAGTTCAATTTCTAAGATTCAAAAGAGATCGGAGAGGCCCTAGCCCCCCCCCCCTCATTCCCTTTTTTCACCAAACCCATCCGATACAAATTTTGAAATAGCCATTTTTTTAAATTAGTTCAAGGGTCGGATAACAAAACTCAGGTGTCAACACAACCCCCCCGGGCCCGGGGCCAGACATTATAAGCTATGTCCTGGGGCCGTATATGGTTCTTATGAAAGGGATGCTCGTATAAATTTCAGAGAGGGCTCATTTGAATGGAAACTAAAAGTTATAGTTCATTTTCTAAGAGTAAAAAAAGATCAGAGGGCAACTAGCCCCTCCCGCCCTCTACGTTTTTGGGTTTATCGGATGGAAAAACCTGCCCGATAAAAATTTGAGGAGGAATTTTTTTTAAAATAGTTCAAACATCAGATATTAAAACCCTGGGGTCAACCCAACCCCCCAGGGCCCTGGGGCAGGCGTTGTAAGCTATACTCTTGGGGTATATATGGTTCTTATAGAAGGGATGCTCGTATAAACTTCAAAGAGGGCTCATTTGATTGAAAATAGAAAGTTGTAGTTCACTTTTTAAGAGTCAAAAGAGATCGGAGGGCCATTATCCCCCCACGCCCTTTTTCCCCCAGTTCAAACATCAGATAACAAAAACTCTGGGGTTGACACAAACCCATTTTATCACTTTGATATTGTTACTTTGATACTAGTTTTGATACTTTGATGAACATTTGATTTTTTTTAAAGTTTGATTTTGAAATAAGGAATTTTTAAAAACTTAAAACTTTTTGCAATCAAAAACAAACAAAAATTAATTAAAAACAAACTTTCCGAAAAATAAGTTTTTCAAAGAAAAGTAAAGGACATTTTAAACTTAAGCTCAGCAGATACAAATACCTGCTTAAATTCAAACTCAAAACGACCAGAAATTACTATTAAAGAATAAATGAAACCCAAAACGAACAGATATTAAATAAACAATCATAGCAACAAACATACAACAAGTAATAATATAAATGAATAAATAAATCTTAAAGTGAGTAATACTTAGATTGAATATGAAAATCAAGCTTAAAACGAAAGAAAATATTTTGCTATTGAAGTATAAATGAAACTTAAAACGAACAGAAATTAAATAAACAATCAATGCAAACAAACATACAATAGATATTAATGTAAATGAATGAATAAATTTTAAAACGAGTAAAACTTAAATTGAATATGCAAATCAAGCTTGAAACGAACAAAAATCACTACAAACAAGAGTTTGGGTATCGCCTCCTTCTCTCACTGTAAAAGTCTAAAACCTTCTGCGTCATTGGCGCTTTCAGTTTGAATTTTAACAGGTATTTGTATCTACTGAGTTTAAGTTTAAATGGCCTTTACTTTTCTTTGAAAAACTAATTTTTCGGAAAGTTTTTTTAATCAATTCAATACAAAGGCTTACTGGCAAGTGTTTTGTGTAAAATTGGGAAAGCTGACCATGTTATAGAAGATGAAGAATATGAATTGATGCGTGACCTTTGCTTTCTACTACCAAATTTTTCTACTACAGTTGAGGCTATTGAGTGAGAATTTCTTCTCACCCTAAATGTTGCTCTGCTCTGCTCTGTCCGGCCTCTTAAAATGTCACTATGAGGAGCAACCTAATAATAGTAGCTACATTTTGGTTCTGAAAGAAAATGTGAAAAATATTTTTGACTTTCAGTTCCCAAGGGATGAAATCGTGCTGACACCTGTACTTTTGGAATTCGAAATATTCAAGATAAATGAAATTGATGAGCGTCTAAACCTTCTTTAGGCTCACTGACAAGAAAGGAATTCTTGTTCAAAATTGTTAAGCCTCTAGTGCTGGCGGCTGACATAAGATATTTTATCACATCTCCTGTGAACCGAATTTGTCCAATCAACACTCCAGGTCTGCCCCCCCCCTCCTACTTCAATTTGCGGAGTACATTTTAACGCAGTAGAAATTCTTTTGTACAAAGAGGAGAGAACCCTCAAAAAGCCTGAAGAGGAGGCTATAATCTTTGGTTTCGTCAGTAGATCAGCTGCCCAACCAGTTGTTGGTTTTCTCAGAAGAGCAGCAACTCTAAATCTCCTCATGATCATTCATGAAAAAAAAATGAGGCTGCTCTATCAGATAATGTGTCAAAATGACAATGCAGAACAGGATGAAAATGATGATGTGATTAAGTGTCAAGTAGATGTATGTCCGGGCTTGTCATCCCATGCCAAGAGATCAAAAGATCCTGCCCCACTTGATGCAATCAATCCAACCATTGCCTTCTGGAAAAGATACTTTACCCAGCTGCAATGGATCGCAGCTATGACAAGAAAAGTTCTATCTTTGCCGGCAACAAGTGCCACAGAAGAAAGGTTTTGCAGGGGTGCAAGACTAATTTTTGCTGCTAAGCTCTATACTCTATACTGCTTAGTTCATTGTTGGATCCACACCGTGCAAACAAGCTTATTTTTGTACATGATAGCTACAAGCTTGTCAAAGCTTTAAAGGAAAGTGATAGAGTTTATTTCTAGCTAAGTGTTTTGAATTGTTTATTCTTGGCTCCTTAAACTGCCTGAGAATTGACAAAATAGGGATTCAAAACTTAATTCAAATTAAACCTTGAAATTTAAAGCCATAATTAAAAATTTGATAATATATACTGCTTTTCTTTACAAGATGTTGCCTCTTTTCATATAAAAGTTTTCATTTACAAAATGTTTCTTCTTTTTCTTCTAACACCTGGGACCAATCTGTTCTTAAAGAGCGACATGCCAAGTTTTTTGAAAATTGGCTATGTAAAAAAAAAAAAAAAAAAGAAAAAAAAAAAAAAAAAATCTAAAATTAAATCCTATACGCTAAAAATTAAAACTTTGATCGTTCTCTCACGCTTTGAATGTTTGATCCACCATGTTTAAGTGCGTAGACAATCGCAGTACCTTCATTGCTGAGATGGGAAGGAGAATGAATAAGCGCTTTCATTCTCAAAAGAGTTGATTGAAACGTTTAACTTTAAAACTTTTATTATATCACCCTTAAGTGAAAGGATTCAATCTTGAAGCAATAAGAAATAATAGCTTCATTAGCGTAGATAGTTGAAGGGTAGGATAGTCAAAGGTGTGGAATGAAGGTGGCAGGAAGAGGAAATTCAGACATGGAGTAAGATATAAACTTCAGATTCCATCGAGCATTCATAAATTAGCTATGGATATATGGTGCAAGTACATTTGTCTAATTCAAGCTTTAGAGCTTAATTTAACTTAAATTTTAAATTACCTATTTTGTCGGATTAATTCAAATATCAAGCAGTTTAAGCAGTTAAAGCTCGCTATCGATTATTTGGGTTAAAAGAATGTTTCTGAGAAGTTAATATTGATATCTCGTCCTTATTTTGTCCGGTGTTCGGTCATGGTAATGAAGCTAAAAGTAATTGTGGCTGAATTTTGATAAAAACTGATACCAATTTAGTTGTCAAAAAATTTTTAAGGAGCCAAAAAAATAAAAAAATTGAACGAACACCGATAAATTGACGGCGCGCCACATATAATTTTTCGACGGCACGCTGTCAAAAATTTTTTGGCACCGCCGGTGGCACGCCGCTGCCGGCATAATTTTGTCCGCCACCGCTGAATTTTATTTCGGCGCGGCTTTGGGTTCTAGTCAGTTTTATCTTCCGCGCAATGCTAGCCCGGATTTTCCTTCTTTGCCCAGTCTTCTTTGTCTTCTTTCTTACAGTTCGTGGTAACGAACTGTAAGTAAGGAGCGACCTGGCTTAATAGTATCCGAAACTAAAAAAACGGACTTTTGATACCAACAGATATATCAAAAGAATTAAATTTTTCTGCTGATTTCAGATATATTAGTTTCATTAAGTTTCCTCTTACCAATCAAAGGTTATGAGCTTGAGATAAATTGCCTTATTTTGAAAAAAGGGGAAAACATCCCCTAAAAGTAATAGAATCTTAGTGAAAATTACACAACCATATTCAGCGTATTAAAGAACTCTATAGATGAGTTTTCAAGTTTATATCTTCAAAAATGTGGAATTTTTTGCCAGAAGGAATATCTCGGATGTGTGTTTATTATTATTATTATTATTATTATTTTTTCCATGGGTGATCGTAAGACCCAGTGGTCTTAGAATATCGTAAGAGGGCTCATTCGAACAGAAATTAGAAGTTCTAGTTCCCTTTTTAAGTGACCAAAAAGACTGAAGGACAACTAGGCCCGCTCCCCCGCCTCTTTTTCCCCAAAATCATCCGATGAAAGTTTTGAGATAGCCATTTTGTTCATAATAGTTGGAAGGCCTAATAACTATGGCTTTGGATATACCATGACCCCCCCCCCCCCTGCAGTCAGAGTAAAGGTCTGTAAGTTATAAAAAATGCCCATTGTTTACACATAGTATTTGTTATTGGAAAGAATGCATACATTTTATGGCGGGAAGACGAACTTTCTGCGGGGGGGGGGGGGTTAAAAAGAGAACCCTTCATGGGGAGGGAAGTTTCCAGGTGTTGTACTTGTCAGAGGAAATTATACACTGTGGGAATTTGCCAGAATTCCTGTACAAATTATTTTTATATTTCCTGCTTTCGCTTTTCCGTCTCAATTTTACGCGTGGAGTTGTTAAAGGTAATTGTCTTGGGTAAATTTTTACCTGGTTTGAATTGTCAAGAAGAGTGGTTCTTAAACTTATTTAGACACTGCAGCCCTTTTTACCCACAAAACATTTTAGGTACCCCTTCTCAGTTACCGGTACTAAGTAAACTGTAGCTAAAATATAATTAAAATTGCCAGTCCTAGAGTTAAAGGATGTTTTGTTTTTTTGTTGGCCGGCCGCCTACCCCCTAAAACTTTTTGCGTACCCCCAAGGGGTATGCGTACCACAGTTTGAGAACTACTGGAATAGATTAAATATCCTTGGGAACGTATTTCTCCCTGGAGGTGGGGCCAGATTTTCTGGAACTATTTAAAAAATGACCAGAAATTAAATAAAAAAGCTTTTTCAACTGAAAGTAAGGAGCAACATTAAAACTTAAAATGAAAAGAAATTATTACGTATATGAAGGGGACTGCCTTTTCTTCAACACCTTGTTCTTTAAGGTAAAGTTTGAATTTTGTCCTAAATATTTAAGAACGACTATTTGAAACCCAAGGGTCGTTTAATTGGAAAAATAAGGAGTTTTTTTCAAAAGTACTAAGAAACTTTATCGCAAAGAGCGAGGTTTTGAAGTGGAGGCAACCCCCTTCATATATTTGATAATTTCTGTTCTTTTTTAAGTTTTAATGTTGCTCCTTACTTTCAGTTGAAAAAACTGGGTTTTTTATATAATATTGTACTGAGTCGAGTCAATACATTCATTTGTTCATTCATTGTTTACTGAAGTTTTAATAATAAGACAAAATAACCCTAGGTTAAGTTAAGCAGGAGGAAACCTGTTTTGACATTGACTTGTAGTCTTGCTTTTACACGATGAAAGTTGGAGCAAGCAGATCAGACTTTGCTGTCTTCACTGGCTATTTTTCCTCTCCCTTTGCCGGGTTTGTTCATGACGGTCGGTAGCATGGTTTTATAACCCTTATACGCTGCATATCCTGAAGTCGAATTTCTGTTTTGTTTCAACAATTCTGTGTTTAGAATAAAATAAGCGTTTATCATCTTCTTGAAACATTCTGAGTTTACTATTTGAAAAATTTTTGAATAAGCACACGTAACTATGACGCATAAGGTGGATTTGTATTGTGGAATATCTTTTTCTGTGCGAACTTGGGTGCAAAAAAATTAAAGCACTTGGGTGCAAAAAAAATTAAATTAAAAAAAATTAAGTAACATACTTTTTTTTTAATCATGCCTATAACGCAGTAATAGTATTTGTAATAAAATTTTATTTATCTTGGCGCCTCACCTGAGTATATTCTGCTGTCATTTGTATATCTTCCCCGTTTAATTCCATTTTTTAATGGCAGCACATACTTAATAGTAAAGTTGAATTTTTCAGCGTATGCTCGAATTGTCTGTTGATCAGGACCGTAGTATCTGATCGCACCGTTTTCTTCCTGCGTTACAACAAATGGTGGTCGCTCCCATGTTGATACAAAAACATTTGAACCGTTTATGTTTTTAAGACGTGTCTCATATATCTTTGTTGAAACATTGCCAGTAAATTTCCTTAGTGTAACATTTCCTGACAAGTCAAAGAATTTTTGCTGAAAAATTTCAAAGCCTTTTTTCACCCATTTGATTGCAAGGATTCTATTGAACTTGGATAAAATATGTGAATTCACAATTCGTTCTATAAATTTTGGTTCACCGTCATCCAGAAATATTACTAAATAGCTCACTTTAATTTTCTTTAGTTTGAGTTTTTTTTGGAGAAACTTGGATACGAACTCAAGGTTCGTCGTGTGAAATAGTTGTACATCGCAGTTATTATAATCTTTATTTTTGTTCAAGTCATGCCGAAAATTTATCAAACTGTGAGGAATTTTTAAGTGAACCAAAGGTGGATTCCAACTTGTAAAGTAATCAATGCAATATCCTGGATGTAGAAATTTAAAGAGTCTATCCAGAGATTTAAGAAGTTCCAATCTCCAAGGAGAAGCTAAACTAACACAAGTTGAAATTAATACAAAAGAATAACAACTAATCTTCTTCATTTGTTGCATAACGACAGACAAGGTAGATCTGAGAACCTTGAGGAAAATACACCTCAAGAATAAATAGCTTTTAACTGAATCCTAATAGTACGCAACGTGAAATATATGATTCTCCTGAAACATGGCGTGACCTTTTCATTTCGCTGATCAGGTATACCATAAATTTTAAATTGGTAAACGGTAAATTCTATTTCGTAAATTGCAAGAAAGAAACCACTTTTATTATGTGGTTCTTTAAATCATATATATAATATATACGCTTTAATCATATATATAATATGATTTTATTATATATATATATAT
>JAQQPU010001873.1:39421-56288 GCA_029168905.1 Artemia sp. Kazakhstan ARC1039 | reverse complement strand
ATATATATATACTTATATATACTACTTATATATACCACTTTAATCATATAAATAATATATGATTCTCCTGAAACATGGCGTGACCTTTTCATTTCGCTGATCAGGTATACCATAAATTTTATATTGGTAAACGGTAAATTCTATTTACCGTTTTTATAATAAACCACTTTTATTATGTGGTTCTTTAAATCATATATATAATATATATACTTTAATCATATATATAACATGATTTTTTATTCCGAATAGTTGCTGTTGCGAAAGGCAGCTACTTATTAGAAATTAACTCAGACATTAATCTGAAACATTTTTCCAAAACAACGCTGCTCATATCAATCATATTCTTGATAATTGTTTACTGACTATTAAAAAAATATTAAATGCATGTTTGGGTTTAAAAATTACTATTTAGTATTTTTTACTATTACTATTTACCAAGTACTATTTTACAACCCTAGTGGAAAGCAGAAACAAGAGTTAAAATTTTCAGTTGAAGAGTTTGGTTAAAATATAAATTAGAAATTACTGAATGTAAAAATTAACCGTTGCTTCTGATTAATGCAGTTCAGTAATGGAGAGTCAAAATAATCATAGTAACACTTAAATTTTTGATAAGAGTGTAATTAAGGATAATTGGTTAAATTATCTGAAGTACAAGGTAACAACGAGATTTTCTTCGTGAAAGAGGATTTATAATGATGTAGAGTGTGATCATGACCTGCCATTTGCTGTTTTGTTGCTCCCGCCTGTTTTTGAATAATTTTCGTGCTTGTTTATGTATAAGTTGGCTCCTTCCGTCTTCTTTGCGATAGAATCAAGTTTTAACATATTTGGTTTCCATACCCTTTTTGGTTTATGTACAGCAATAACGTCTTGTCTCTATATTTTCTGGATTGTATTTTTTTTTTACATGAACTTTATTAAAATAATGTTAACTTCTTCAAATAGTTGTTTTTTATAACTGTTTATAAATGATTTATAATAGCTGTTTTGATATCTCTTTTTATAACCAGACGGAGGTAAATTATGTGACACCCATTGGGATTTAATGATTCTAACCAGAGATGATTCAATATCAGAAATCCAAGAGTCTCATATGTTCAGCAGTAAAAAGTATCTATGGAACAACATCAATAAGAACCCTAAACATAACTTCGCCTGTCCTCCGACCAAACCTAGTATCTGAAAAAAAAATAAACAAATTTAATTTAAGAGTGGACACCACCTAAATAGATCACTAGGGGTTCAATGGTGTAAACGAAATAATTCTTCAGTGCTTAGTTTCATTGATCTATACAGCACCTCAGGTTTGTTTCCGTGTCATACCTAGTATGTACATACTGAAAATTGACATTTTCGCCAAAACCTAGTATGTGACAAATTAGGCATTACCAGTCACAAACCACCAGCATCAGCATCATCTCTTTATTATTTAAACAAAGACTGCAAAAATGTCTGCAAGAGTAATGAACAGCAAGAGTAGGAAGATATAATGTGAGACTTTTCATCAGTTTTTTTTTACCAGGTGTAACCATAAGTACAGTGTAGACTGGGTACAAGGCCGTACCAAGGTTTTTTTTGGAGGGGGGGGGGGTTTAATCAAAGTTTTTTCGGAGGGGTTAAACAAAAAAAGACTCAAAAACACATAAAAAAATGGTTTATATCCTTTTTTTACGTTTTTACGAGTCAGACAAACTTTTTTTGGGAGGAGTATTAACCCCCCCCCCCAATCCCCTCTGCGTACGGTCTTGGCTGGGTAGGCCTATTTTGGGCTATTTCTCTAGATAGCAGCCATAGAAATTGGAGAGAAATAGACACAACCTCAGTACACTTTTGGGTATATTATTTTGTTTCAACAGAAAGCAGAAATAACAAGTTTACTGAAAGTAAAATTTAAGATGAGGAATATGTGGTAGCCAATATTATTCTGTGTATTTCCCCTTTATTTTCTGTGACTGATTTCTGTACTTAAACCTTGTCTAAACTTACTTTGTAGGGGGTCAAAAAGAGGTCAAGATTCTACCCTTCCAACTACTATATTTCATTTTTTCGTTTTACAAATTAATAGAAAAAAACAGTACTTTCGTAATAAAACAGATGACCTGTTATTTATTTACCTGTTCTGTTCTGTTTCTGTTTTTATGATAGTTTCTATTTTATTTTGTATTGTTTCTATTTTTTTTTTCCTGCCGGTTTTCCTTCTGTTCTCAATTTTATTTTAGTGATACGGGAATGAGGTATTTGGGAATTTCAAACTTACAAAACAGTGTTTTAAATCAGATTTTGAAATTTTAAAGAAGCGTGGTTACTCGTCATACCCCCGACAATTTTTGGAGTTGGAGTGCCAATTTAAAGTAGAGATAGGTAAACTGGTGGCACTCAGTGTATCTTTAATGTTGCTAAATTGTTTCAGTTAGGCAGAATCAGGGTCTAGAAATCACATTAGAGTAGGCATTGTGCGTAAATGGGAGAGTGGCAAAGGTGCAGTTAAGTTCCACAAGTTGTAAGTCTGAAGCCATTGATGGCCCCATTGTTTCACCCTTCAAAGAACTCACAGTCGTGAAGTAAAAAAAAAGTGTTTTATGACAAGCCAACCTTTTGAAATTACTGTTTCCCTAAAGGCAGCATATCTGGATACTTCAACATTTGAAATGTTGTCGCTTGTGGATTGTTTTCTGGCCCTCAATCTTTGACGTCAATACTGTAGGTAGTGCAGAATACTACAGAAACTGCAAGAGTGCTCACTCCATATCGCCCTTGTACAGGTGAAGCCCTTGAGGTTCTGGTAGAGTCCTGTGAGGAAAGCTTGTTTTAGTTGTTTTTGGAAACGACATTTTTTAAACCATAAGGCACTCCTTTAGCGTCGGCAACTCTGCTGTAAATACCTAAGAATTGTTCGAGGCAAAACTTTTAGTCTATCTTTCAGAGCAACATAGAGCTCTCCGGTAAGCTTTTTTTTTCTTTTTACACTAAATTACAGTACAATAATTTCTACAGTAATCTTATTACACAAATACAGTAGCACAAATTTATTTAAATCCTGGTGGGCAAAAAGAGTGAATTTGTTCTTATGTTAACACCTTTGAAATAGTGGTAGATTTGGAGTTTCTGGAGGGTGAGGGGGCTTGGGTAAGAAATAAAATTAGCATTCTTGGATTGAGTATAATTAGTTACAGAAAAGAGTATCACTAACCCTTTTTCTTTGGGATTGGACCGTGGGCCTACATAGTCAAAAGCATGCCGACTCGTATTATTAAACAAAAGTTTAAATTGGTAACAATTTCATAATTGAACAAGTGTGCGGGTTGGAGAAAATAATTTTGAAAGAAAATATTTTACATCAAAGGGTCTAAGTTTCTTTGAAATTCAGAATTTGAGAAATTCCGTTCAACTTACTTGCTTAAGAATGAATTCGTTGGATGGTTTAGAACAGTAATTTCTAGTGCAAAGTACCGTAACAATATGCGGAGCACCTTTAAACCATGTATTTCTCTTTTTATTTTTCTCTCACACACATTTGCTAGGAAACAATTAATCTTAAAAGGCTGTTTTTAGCCAAGAGCAACGAAAATTTTTGATTTTTCCCTGATATTTTTTGAGAATTTCCCCTGTATTTTCCTTCATTAATAGTTTTTTTTTAGATGGTTTCCAAACATCTGGTTGAAGGGAGGGGGAAACTGCTGTCTGGGGGGAGGGGACTGCCCTTTTTCCAAAACAACTATGTGCTCTGCTTAAACACTAATGACCTTGAGGTGACTGTAGATATTAATGACAAAAATTATTTTGTTATTGAAATCTCTCAAATAACTAGTATGCACGTTCAAGTAAAAAATAAACGCATAAACATAATAACGCATTTTTGAAAAAAGGGAAGGGAAAATGGAAGAAAATAACAACAAAGAAAAAAAGAATGGCAGTATCTGTGTGCATGGACAGTTTTTTGCCCCTTTATTAGAAATATTGTTTTTTATGCGTAAAAAGTACTGCAATAGGTCTACGCTTTCTCAAAAGTGTAACTGCCAGGGATAAGTAGTACCCGTGGCAAGTGACAACCCTAACAAGAAGCTAATGAAAGACTTAAAGGTAAATCTTTCCGAAGGCTCGTCGTCGCTGATTACAAGAAGAAAATTCAGTTAGGTTATTTTAAAATTGTTGCAAATCGAGGTAGATACAATAGAATGTCTCTTGTTAAACTATATTCGGTTTTTACAGATCATTCGGTTTTGTTTCTGTCTGGAATTTATCCTATTTTCACCAAAAAGAATCAGATCAGTTCATTCATATTATTTCCGGTTTTCCCGCTGTGTATTGTATCTGCCCCCATGGCATAGAAATCGGAATATCATGTCTGTTTACGGTCTGCCGGATATTGAGTCAATACTTATGGAACTTGCCGGCAAACTACCCCAGTCTACATGTAAGTATCTGCCAGCCCACAGTGGACTTACTCGTTTGCTGTACTTTTGTTTTGTTTTTTTTTGGTTTTTTTCCCCACAATAGTAATATAAGTTTGTTATATTCATTAACAGATAATATTCAAACATTTCAAATATGAAGTTCTAAATTATTAAATGATAACACCCTTGGCATAAGAACTGATGCACTTATTACCGAATTGTGTAAGAAAATAAAAAGTGGCATTGTGGTTAAGAATGTCCGTGAAAACCGTGAAAAAAAGTCTCGGTTCAAGATCTCGGTAGAAATCAAAGAAAAGATTACTTCGCATATCAACAGCTTCAAGCCATTTACCCCATAGGGTACTACCGAAAGAAAAATACACCAAATGTAAAGTACTAACCTTTTTCGTTGACTATCCAGTTCATATTCGATGATTTCTTACAAAAGTACCCTTACGTTTGCATCTCAGTTGAAGTATACAGGCGACTTGTGAAAACCCTGAATATCTCTTTTAAAATGTCAATGTCTGATGCTTGGCCGACATGTAAGCGATATTCAGAGGAATTCGATAGTTATTGAAAAGATGAGTGGCTGCTGAACACAGATATGGCTAGGTAAGCTATCCATTAGTATCAGGAAGATGCAAGCGAAAACGAGAGTCCCCATAAAAGAGTATACGCAGTGGACTTCCAGAAGGTAATATTGCTTCCTGAACTGCCCGGGAACAAAGACTTCATTTTTAAAATCCGTTTGGTAGTTTTTAACGGCACATTTGCAAAGGTACATCCGAAAGATCCGGGATCTGTTGGGTCAGGAAACTCGTTCTGTGTACTGAGGCATCAGGTACGAAGAGGCAGGGGAGCAGAGAAGATTGTTGACTCTCTCTATTTAGTGATAACTGCAACAAGTAAAAGAGAGGTCAGAGTATTTACATCCTGGATGATAATCGTTCTGGCACTGGGTCCAGAATAAGAACTGGGTGCTATACAAAGCCCTTGTACAATTAGTCAACCTAGTTTTTGGGCTGGAGTGAATCATTCTCACGTACCTTACAAAGGGGCACACTTACAATGCAGCTGATGAAATAAGGGGCGGATCTAGAGCAAACATTTTGGTAAAGGCCCCATGTGACAAGGGCACCAATGAGCCAAATCTTGGGGGGATGTGATAAATATGCCAATAATTGACCAAATTGACGAGTTGATTCTAAAAAAAGAGTAAAGAAAAGAAAAAACAGGAACAGAGGGTGCCAGAAAAATCTTGGGGGACAGAGTCCCCCCTGCCCCATTGGATCCGCCAGTGGATGGATTTCACGGCAATGTAGTGGTGAAGATGAAGAAAATGGGAAAGACACGTGATTTTGGAGATTTTTTAAACTGTGTCAATGATTCAAGGAAAGGAGTAACTGCTATCACAACGTACAGTCCTTCCAAAATTGAAACTAAAAAATGAGGGATAGCATATAGACGGTCAAGCTGCATTACTTGAAAGACAATGTTGAAGTTGAATTCCGTAAAGGATCCTAAAATCTGCTTTATCGCACTAGATTTGACAACGATGAAGCTGAGATTTCTGACTTTCTTCAAAAGTCATTCAAACATACCATACATACAGTCATTCAAACATACGAAGATACCTGACCAGCGACACCAAAAGACATTTAAAAAAAAAGGATACCAAAAAAAAGACATTTCAAAAAAAGGGTGCCAAAAAAAAGACATTTAAAAAAAAAAGGTGCCAAAAAAAACACATTTCAAAAAAAGGGTGCCAAAAAAAGACATTTAAAAAAAAAGGGTGCCAAAAAAAAGACTTTTCAAAAAAAAGAAAAAAAAGGATTTACACAAATTATGCCCAATGATATCGAGCAATAGACGCCAATTTTGGAAAGACTTTCCGATCACATCTGTTTCAGGCTTGACTATAGACGAAGATGACCCGTATGAAGAATAATAGAACTCTAAAGGTGCATTTGTTCAAATACCCTGATATTCCTTGAAACTTAGTATGTTAGAAGGCGCTAAAGCATTCTAAATATTTTTTTAAATACAAACACGTGTAAATACTAGGTTCTGTAAGTGAAATTTCATGTTGACCTCGCTAAGAAAACACTGACAAAACCTAGTATCTACTTTTTTCATATGTTTTAAAAATACGATGGATTTGCAATCTGTATGATTGGAATCAGTGTAATATTTTCTATTTTTGTGATACTTTACAAGACATTAAAACGGTATTGCAAAAGAAATTACTTCAAGAAACAACATTTTTGCGTTTTTTCTTGGAACTTAATTAAATGTAGATACTAGGTTTTGTTGGAAGACAGCTGACTTTGCCTCTAGGCAATTAAAATTTTTAGTTTGGCAGTCAAATTTTACGCTTTTAAAACTGATTACTTCCTTTGCATACTCTTATTTTTAGCATGAAATTCAGCTATGGATTGGACAAGTGTTTAAGTTTATCAAAAGTTTAAAATCATAAAACACGTATAGATGGAAAAACTCAGATACGTTTAGACTTCTTTGTAAGCCGTAAAAAAAGGAAACACCAGTATCCCAACACCTGCTCGAAAAACTTAAGTTTACGTTTTGCAAAACAATGATTTATGAAAAGTATCTCATTTAGTGAATTTGATTTTCGAAATAAAGTCGAATTTCCCCAAATAGACAATCTTCTCCACAATAAGCCAAAGCCTTTCAGCCGGTATATTTTGTAGTAAACAGTTGTGTGGTAAATTTTCATTACTGAAGATCATGAAATGATTGTGAGAAAATTGGGAAGTACCCACCAACTTTATGGCTGTTAAGTTATATATAAATTAGCCTACTAAAGATTATGAAATGATGTTAGAAAAGGGGAACTACCTAGCGTTTTCAGGAAAACTTTCATTAAACCCTTTTATAAGAAAGGTGAAAGAATGAGTGTGCTAATTATAGAGGCATTAGCTTGGTTTTAGTAGGAAACAAATTACTTACTTAGTATGATGATACTTTTTAGACTTTGAGATGTGGTAGACAAAGACTTAAGAGAATTATGTGGTTTTGGAAAGTGAAGAGCAAATGTCGAACAAATTGTTTTATAAATAATTGGGAAGTGCCTGATTCATCAAACTCATTTAGTACTCAGTTTTATAGATCCTGAAAAAGCGTTTGATTCAGTCGATAGAGGAGCTTTAGTGAAGGCCCTATACTTGTATGGTATACTAGATAATTACATATGTTCTATGATTAATGGCTAGGACTCGGAAAGGTGTATTGCAGAGGTGCAATTGGCCATGGAAGGGGGGGGGTGACTGCCCCGCCTCCAGCTGAAATTATGTTTCTTCAAAAATCTATTCTATGTTAAGATAGCCGGAATTTTAAACTAAATGAATGTTTTACCAGATTTTCGTAGCTAATTAATCTTTAAAAATTTGCCCCCCCCCAAAAAAAAAGTGGAAAAATTGATGGAAAAGCAGGAAAAACTTGGAATTTATGTTGCTTTGAATGGCAGCTGAAAAATTCTCATTTGTGCTTAGCTACTCCCAGGACTTTTAAACATTGAAGAGTTCACCTCATTTTCATGAAATCAGATGGAGATTATATCCGAGGAACACCATCTTAAGCAGTATAATTTTCACCATAAATATTTCCCTGACTCTTAACAAATTAGGATTGCTATTCAAGTAGTGTTGCTTTTTACCTAGCAGTGGCGTTGTGGAAGGGGGAATCAGTTGACCCCCCCCCCTAAATTTAGACCTTAGACCTTGGATCCACCTGTGCCTCCAGAGGCACCCACGGAATCAAGAAGGAGCCGCCAATCTTCCTGCAGGTTTGCTGATGCCAGTATGTTCTCCCACTGAGGTAGGATTGATGCTTTTAGGTTACGGAGATATCTCTGGTACGCTTGACGCAAGGAGTTTCTGGGTCTGCCACTGCGGCGTGGACCCGATGGCTGCCAATGGAGTGCTGCATTTGGTAGTCAGAAATTGTCCATACGTGGTACGTGGTCAAGATATCTCCATCCGCGAACTCTTATGATATATGTCACAAGAGGCTGGTCCGTCTTGTCATGGATGGATTGGTTTGTTATTCTATGCTGCCAACGGATGTTGAGAATTCTTCTAAGACATGTGTTTTTGAAAGAAAGTATTCTTCTCTCTTGCCCCTGATTGAGGTGCCAGGTTTCTGCTGCGTAAAACAGCACTGGCATAACATTGCTATTGAATAGTCGTAGCTTTAGCCGTATAGAGAAGCTTTGTGACCACCAAACTTTCTGTGATCTCTTGACGGTCCCATTGGCTTGGTCAATTCTTGTGAGCACTTCTTTTATGGTTGAACTAGTGCTTTCTATTAATCTTCCCAAATATTTGAAATGGGCGACTTGATCTAAGTGTTGGTCTCCGCAAGTGATGCTCAAGGGTGAGTCTGTGGCAGCCATGCATTTTGTTTTCTCATTATTTATTTTCAGGCCGACCTGGCCACCTCTCTCTCTCACTGTCAAGGAGTTTCTGGAGTATTTTCTTGCATGCTTCCAGGGCGATGATGTCGTCAGCAAAGTTGACATCTCTGAAGCGTATGTCAAGATTCAACTGGTTTCCGTCTATGCTTGTGCTTTGTAGCATTTAATCAAGGAAGATTATGAAAAGCAGCGGTGACAAGACGCAACCTTGCTTAACTCCTGACAGAATGTGAAAGAAACGAGTTTTGCCATCTGACGTATTTATACAGCATTAGCTATCTTCATAGCTAGCGCAACGATCAGTGAAACTTTCTTTTCGGGGAGTCCATAATGCAGTAGGATCTTCCACAGACTTTGGCGGTCTACCGAGTCAAATGCCTTCTGAAAATTGATTAAAATCACATAGATTTTGGAGTGCCACTCTCTGTTTTCTTCCGTCAGTAGCTATAGAGTGAATATCAGGTCCACACATGAACAGTTGGGTCTAAATCCATGCTGCTCGTTGCTTAGGTGTCTGTCGAGCTGCGAGCTGAGTCTCTGCAGTAAAAGGTGCGTCAGTAATTTTGTAGGTATGGAAAGCATGCAGATTCCTCGCCAGTTGCCTGGAAGGGACGCATCGCCTTTCTTAAAGATCCTGACAAGGGTGCTGCATTTCCAATCTGAAGGTATTTTGGTGGTCGTCCAGATTACTGTGAACAGCGCTGTCCAAAACTTGAGGCAGGTCAGAACAGTCACTTTTATCATTTCTGCATACATCCTGTTTTCGCCAGGTGACTTTCCATTATTTAGCTTCTTTGCTGCTGCTATAATTTTGTTGGATGACGACGGATCCATGCTGATGTCTAAGGAAAACAGTGTTGTTGCTGGGATCTTTGGGGGGTCGTCTGGCAGAGGTCCATTCAGCAGCTTCTCGAAGTGACTAGCCAACAATTTGTTTACGGCAGAGTGCTCGGTTATAAGAAAGCCCGAGTGGTCTTTTAATGGGTCATTTTGATCAGAGTATTTCTTTTGAATAATCTCATTAGTGGTTGTATAGAGAACTCTTGATTCACCTCTCTTTGTTGCCTCTTTTGCCTGCACTGCTTGCCACTCCAGCAGATTTCTCTGGACTTTTCTGGCACTCTTTTTTACCGCTTTATCTGCGGCTCTGTATTCATTGTTTCTGATGATCTGTCAGTCAGGGATTTGCCTTTGGATAAGTGACGCTTGTTTTTCCTTGTCTTTGAGTTCTCATTTTTGGTCAGATAGCTGCTGGTCCTTTGGGCTCTTATGGTACCCAATGGTCACCTTCGCGGCATCGTGAAAGCACAACTTTATGCTTTCTTAGAATTGATCGCTATCAACATCATCTGGTAAAGACAAGGCTTCAAATCTATTCCGCATATCTAGTTGAAAGGCTTGCTTGAATTCTCTCACCCTCAGTTTCTCCGAGTTGAAGACTTGGTTTAAGGGAGCCTTTTTTTGCGTTTTTATTTCTTTTCAATTTGAAGCATATTTTAGCTGCCATCAGATTATGAGCTGAGCCATCGTCAGCTACTCTACATTCCCTTATATCAAGTAGGATTGATCTCCACTTCTTGCTCCAAAGACAATGGTCAATCTGATGTTGGGTGTGGCCATCGGGAGATGTTCAACAATAATCGTGTATACCCCAATGGGAAAATAGGTCACCTCCCATTACAAGGTCTTTGAGAAGCGAGAAGTCGATAAATAGTTCTCCATTTTCGTTTTGCTAGCCTAGGCCATGCTCGCCGAGAACCTCTGGGGAAAAGGATGGGACGTTCCCTACTTTCGCGCTAAGGTCTCTTAGAAAACATGCTATTTCGTACAATGGTATGTCATTTCCTACGGAGTTTAGAGCTCTGTAAAATTCAGTCTTTTGATTTGTTGGTGGAGTCATTGGTGGGTGCGTAGCATACTACTACTGACAGTTTTGCATGCTCATCGATGAAGCAGGTTTTCAGGATTGTAGGTGATACCTTTGTCCACAGTAGTAGAGCTTGGGAAGTCTGTTTTGTCATCATTAGGTCTTCTCTGAATTCACGCTTTGCTGCAATTCACTGTGTATAATAGTCACATCTCCATCCAGTTTATTTGATCCAGATCCTAGCCTTCGAACCTCCGACAGAGCCAGAAGGTCAAGGTGGTAATTTTGCAGTGATCTCAGCGTTTGTTAAGTCTTGGAGGCTTGAGAACATTGTGTGGATGTTCAAGAAACCAAGTTTGAGGTGTTGTTTTGCATTTATAAATCTTGTCCTTGGACATGCAGAGGTCGTCATCGAAAGGGGGCTTGATCCGAGGCTCAAACTTGGTGTTTCAGAGGCAATTATATTTTCCCCCGAGGGCTGGCCCTCGAGGTCCCGAGTATGGGTCGCAAGGTCCCAGTCTAACCCTCCTCATTTCACGGATTTGGGACCATCATGCTCCCCTGACCTCTAGCGAGACAAGGTTCCTTACATGGTTGAGCTATAAAGAAAAAAATATCACACCAAATTAGCGCTAACTACCTACTGGCGCGGTGCGGGATTGAACCATAATACTTTTAACTGGGAAAGATTGGCTTCTTCCACGACCCCAGCACAAGTTACCCCCCCCCCCCCCGAAATAATTTGAAAAATATAATTTATTAGGTAGTTTAAAATTGTTCCTCGTTTTAAGTGTCAAATTTGCTCTTTATTTTGATCATATAATTTTTTTTTTAATTAATCCGTGCTCATTTTTAACATAAGGAAAATGAGAAAAATAGCGGTCCATTACACTCCATAATATGTTCCACGTCAATATTTCTCCGAATATACTGCCTTTCAATCCTTATCATCAAGTAAAAATGTGAGCCTAGTTCATAGCAAAATTGACAAATCTTCTATGCTTCCTGTTTCACCACATTTGCTCAGCTCAATTTATTCCCTGATATTTAAGGTGCTTTTACTCAGTAGAATCTATCAGTTCAAGATTAGATTATCTTGTTTTAAAACTTTCAGAAGTGGAATTGAATACACCCTCTACATCTACAAATAGGAACAAAATGGAATCATTGAAGAATAAGAAGTTGGATATATAGTGAATACAATTTCCTGAATGAAAAAGAAATCATTGAAAAAGAAAATAAGGCTTGGTGCTTTTTATAATGATATTCGCACCATAACTAAATAGCCCAAATCAGTTGTAGTTCGGTCATGGAATTTGGTAGAAGGGGATTCGCTCCGGGAATCATTTCATTACTCTAATTTTTATTTCCAGCATTTAATTAAAACTCTGATTCTTTTATTTGTCCCTGAAATGCCTAATAAGTGATGATAACGTCCTAATCCTTGCCTTTTGGATTCACATACATAAATATTGAACTGCCTCTATGTACAATACCATCCTGCCTTTCTTCTATTTCTGTTTTTCTAAATATTTTTTTAACCAGCTCAAAAAATTGACATATATGTGCAAAGAATCATGACTGAAATTATTTGCATCTCAAACAACGCCAGCGCTACTTGTGGGACATTTATCTCTGCATCATCATGCTGTACGAGATGTCTGCTGAGACTAGAATAAAGTTAATTAAACAATATATTCATATATTTCTTACAATTTAGAAATGTTGTATGCACGCATAAGCGGTACTAAACCATTTTCTTTTTCCATTGTTATCAGTTGTATCATGCAGCGCTAGGAGACCGTGATTGGCTATAGACATAAAAATGATATTCAGTGTAACCCCCTCAGGAAATGTATACCCTGATTTACACAAGAAACCTTTGTATAATTTTTATATAATTCGTTTTTTTTAAACAAAGATGCAAAGGGGAAGGTAATTTTCAAACCCTAGGAGTCAATTCTCCCTTCCAATTGGCATCCCTGGCAATTTTTAATTATTTAAGGTGTATGCTGCAATGATACCACGATTATTCAGATTTTCTTGATATTTTTTTGTAAAAATAATGCCCAACGAATAAGTTATTAATTCTAACTTTTTTTTAAGTCTGCAGCAGGTCATTGCCGGCACTTTTAGCAGAAGCCGAGCACCAGAACTAACATTTATGTAATGATTGTAATAATTACATTATGTAATAATTATGTAATAATTATATAATAATTGTGTAATTTATTTAAAAATTACAACAATAATTACATTTATTACATTTAATAATTACATTTATAATTACATTTAATAATTACAATATTACATTTATTATATTTATTAATAATAATTACAATAATAATTACACTTATTAATAAATACATTTATTACATTTATAACAATAATAATAATTACATTTATGTAATCATTACATAATGATTGTTTAATGTATGTTTATTGTTTATAATGTGTTTTATAATGTTTTTATATTCAACAAGTAGCGTGTTTGTTAAATAGTTACATTCCTTCACTACCGCTTGATAGTACTCTCTTTTCCTCCCCAATATAAATGCAGTAGCTACACCCCTGCTACCTAGATATCTGATTACGGAATGAACAGTATAATAAGTACACTCAATAGCTTCATAATATTACTAACCCTTTGGAGAAGAATACCAAATTTAGGGTATGAGGTTTGAAATATAAAAAAAGAAACTCAAGAATAACTATAATATTTTATTTATATTTTAAAATACATCTAAAGACAAAATTACACCTAACAGAATTAAGAATTATCTGTACAATGGTTTAAAATAAGACTGATTTAATAGCTAAATTGCTAATACACTGATATGCTGAACTATTTTGATGACAAGTCATATTTTTAATATTATGCTTAGTAAATAATTACCAATTTGGAAGCAAAAAGCGTGAAGTAGATGAGAAAACCATGTCTATTTCTTTTCATTTTGCTGAAATATCAAAATGAAGAACAAGAAGTAAAAAGCAGTAATGAATTTTACAGTTGTGGGATTTTGTCTGACCATTTGTATAAAAAAAGGAAAAAAAAAACCACTACCCACCAAAAAAAGCTTAAAAAAAGAAAACACTTGAACAGGATAGGGAAAAGAGGAAAAAAAAACATTTATCTACATATACTCAAACAAAGATTCCTCTCCTAAAGCTAAAAAATGATTTGTATGTAAATCGATGCCTATTTTGTGCAGCACTTCAAGTGATCTTTAATAGCTAAATTCAGTTGTCAAATGAATGCTTCAAAGAAAAACATCTTTTTTAGGATTCGGGTGTAGAATAAGAGCCAGCATTATGCCATTTGTTTTAGTATTTTGAAACTAGAATTACAATAAGATTTAAATTAAGCTAGATTAATCGTTTCTTAAAGGGGATAATTGGGTGGAGGGCAACGTAGTATCTTAAGTGGTGAAATATTGGTGTTCTATTGACTGTATAGGCTTAAGCGCAATCTGCAGTCATTTTCAATTACCAATTTATATATTTTTGTAAATCAGTACTTTATTTTAAGAACAAGGTTGATACAAAATTTAAATCTAAAGAAAAAATAAACTAATATCGGTGATAAGGGTTTCCAGATTTGACTATTCATTGAGATTATTTTGGCTATTCATTTTACCTAGCCTACTGTCTTGATTAAATGTTTACCTTTGTTGATGTATTAGCTGCATAAAGTGTATTTTATGTAAGGTTTGAACCAACTATCTAGTATCGTCGTGAGAAAAGGTTCTAAAAAGCAGAATCGGTAATAATTGACTTGCATCGAAGTGTATGTCTAAAAAAGAGACACCTGGGCTAAAAAGAATGGATATCCCTGATCTATTCAACTTTGTTGCAGTATTGTTATTTGGAGGGCTTAGTACCAAAATCGGAAAGTGGCATTGAAATCGGGCAAATAAGCAAATAAAAATTTCAATAATTCCTACTGAAATTTTTTCAGAGATCTGTTCGAGCAATTTTATGGCATAATTTAAACAAATGAAACAGACTACTTATTGACGACCCAATGCTTTAAATGCGCTTGATGCAAAATAAAAAATAAAAAAAATGGGGAAGTATTATCTATCTGGTGAATTCTATCTAAATTAGAATGGTTCACATTATGCAACCTGAATCGCTTCGAAAATCTAGAAATTATAGACTTTTTGACGTCTTTAAAAAAATAAATTAAGACTGCTTCTTTGTAACAAATAGGTTTCTAATAACTGTTGAGAGATCCTACAAAAATAAATGTTGTTACAGAAAATGACAGTTTATTTTACCGGTGGATTTTAAGTGGGAAATTTAGGAATCTCTAAGTAGGTATAAACAAAATTGTTCATTTAAAAAAACAAAATTCATTCATTTGAAAAGTAATTGTGGATTAATTTCTGAAGTAAATAATTCATAAAGAAATAATGCATAAGACATGTTAAAAGCTAAAATACTGTGAAAATTTGCAGGAGAGAAGAAATTCATTTGTTTATGTAAGCAATAATTTATTTATAATCAAGTTAATCTTATCTAAAGTTGCATGATACAATCTTGCAATTTTAAATGTGTCTGTACCTAAGAATATAGGTTTTTCTCTGACATTCTCAAAATAATACAAACCAAACACAATATACCAAACACCAAACACAAGACTCGAGATTTCCAGATTGCAAATTTTTGTTTCAAATATTTGAAACAAAGTGTTTCAATTTAAGTATTTCAATTTTTGTTTCACGTGTTTCAATAACCTCCTTCCATCTTCATTTCAAAACCGGTTTACTTTAAATTAAGATTTGCACACTTACGACAGACGACATTCTTGTGACATAGTCCAAGAAGCGCCCTCTATGAAAAGACCTTCTTTTTTAATTAGACTTTTTGCACCGACTATTTGGAATTCACTCCCCTTAGACATCCGGAATTCAATGAATCTTATATCCTAAAAGCGAGCAGCGAAGGGTCATTACGGAAAAAATGTTTAGTGCTGTCCTCCTCCAGGTTTTTTTCTCCCCATTTTTATTTTCCCTTTTTTTTCGTTCTCTATTGCTTTCTCTCTCTTCTTCTTTTTTTCACCTTTAAAGTTGAATCATAGGTTGATTTATTTACTGGTTTACTTTTCTCCTCTTTTTTTCTTTTTGATACATTCAGTTAATTTGTTTTTTTCTGTTTGTTTTTAACTAATATTAATTAACATCCTGCCCTAGCCAAGCATATTTTTTTGTGCTTTCCTGGTTATGTAAGTTATGTATTTTGTTTTTAAATAAAGATAAGCGAAACTGAAACAATAGTTGAAACAAAAACTGAAACAGAAACTTGAAACAAAAACTGAAACAAACAAACGAAACTGAAACTGAAACAATAGTTTTTAGCACAAAATTCGGTTCTGCAAAGAAACAGAAAAAATTCTTACGATTGATGGTAATTGCTTCGATAAATTAACATATTTCTTGAAAATTCCAGCGAGATTTTGGTGGAAAATTTTTAGAATTATACTTTGAACTAGTTTTCAATTTTTCATACTTGTTCGATTCTGTGGTTTAATTTTGGGATTGATTTTTCAATCTTGCAATGATTTATATTTAAAAATTTTTGACAACAAATGTTATGGTTCGATATTTATGTTTCTTTGTATCTATGAGAAAATGTTGCTAACAATAGGGGTGGCTGAAAAACGCCCTACATTTTCTAGTTCCCTGATCACTTGAAGGGTTGCTACAACGTGTCTATAAAACTGACACTAAATTTCACCTCAAGTCATACATAAACGTATGTATCATATTCAAAAATATACTTAATCCCGATATTTCACATAGAAATATCGGTAATATAATCTTACTTTTCAAAAATAGCAGCATATACTCTCAAAATAATTCTGCTATTTAATACAAGGCGAAATAATAACTTTGAGCATTCTTGAATACACATTCTAATACATCTAAAACACTACGTTGTACATTCTAAATATACAATCTTAAATACAGATTATTCAATGCACGTCCTACGTAGTCTAAAATCTGAATTATAAAAATATTTTTAAAATACGAGCACAAATCAGAGGTCTTAACGATATAATTCTTTATACATTTAAAAAAAATTCTGATTTTACCTGAAATTCTAAAACTTGAGATTTTGAGAGTAGACCGAAAGCATAATGCGAACGGTTTTTAACACGTG
>JAQQPU010001873.1:0-24172 GCA_029168905.1 Artemia sp. Kazakhstan ARC1039 | reverse complement strand
CTTATCGCTAATTGCCACCCCATTCCTATCTTTAACTGGGACAAGTCCGGATTGACTACTACCTCTCAATTTGTTAACGTGCCAGTACAATATTTTACTATTATGCCGTCTAGCTGCATCTTCTAAATCCTCGGCAATTTTATCCATGGCCTCCACTTCACACCTCCTTAGTTCATATTTCAATGCTTTCTCCACTTTCTTTACATTTCTTTTGTTTTCATGTGATCTATCACTCAGATAATTCTTGTACAAGTCCTTTCTCCTTTCTATTAAACTTAAAGCTTTTTCACTAATATTCTTAGCTGCAGTTCTAGCTTTCTTCCCTAATACACCTTCAGCAACTTCACAAATTATTTTTCTAAAATTATTCCTACCATCTTCCACATTATCAAATTTTAAACTCTCAAGTTTAGTATTCAACTGTTCCTGGAAAGTTTCTCTCAAATTCTCATCCTGGAGTCTACTAACATCATAACTTCCTGGGAGGTAATTACCCTTCTGATATTTCAGCTTTAAATTAACCCTTGACACTACTAGATGGTGATCTTTACTTTTAACATCAATAACAGCACTCCTATATACCCTAGTATCTTGTATTGATCCTGCCAGTCTTCAGTTTACTATAACATAATCAATAAGGTTTGCTGTCTTTCCATCACGTGAATACCATGTTAGCTTATGAGCCATTTTATGACCAAACACCGTATTGGTTATAACTAGATTGTTATACCTACAAAAGAAACCATGGATAACAAAAGCTATTCTAGTTTCAATAAAGCAGAAAAAACAATTTTATGTGAACTATATAAAGGATCATTCAGATGATAGTTTTATAAAATTCAAAAGATTTCGGAATATTTTAGATTCAGTAAAACGGAATGCTCAGAAACTTTATTTCCAAAATGAATTTCATGAAAATCAAGGGAATATGAAAAATACATGGAACACAATAAATAAACTTTTGCGTAAATTTCATAGTAAGGAGAAGGCGAGAGCCATATAGACGACGGGAGGTCGTCTTACTGATTCTTAACATATAGCTGAATTCCTGTGTGGTTATTTTGCAAATGAAGGGAAAATACTTTGCGATCCAGCGCGGGCTAAACTACGCACATCTGCGAGTTTTGGATCTGTCTTTGAAAGTTAGCCTGCAAGCGAAAAT
Organism: Artemia sp. Kazakhstan ARC1039; assembly: GCA_029168905.1. NCBI lineage: Eukaryota > Metazoa > Arthropoda > Branchiopoda > Anostraca > Artemiidae > Artemia > Artemia sp. Kazakhstan ARC1039. The sequence continues at coordinate 23,010 of JAQQPU010001873.1, read as the reverse complement.
TCCTTTGAGTTTTCAAGATATTTGGAACGGGAAATGGCAAAATTCCTGGCAACGATGAAGTTAAGCTCTAGCGGGATGGATGAGTTTTCTCTGAAACTCATAAAAGCCTCAAAAATGAGTGTCTTACCTATCTTGATGCACCTCATTAACCTGTCTCTGGTTCTTGTAGTCTTCGCAAAAGCACTAAAGATTGCAAGAGTTTTTCCTCTTCATAAAGGAGGGAAAAAAGATGACCCATCGAATCGAAGACCTATACCCATTCTCTCATTTTTCTCTAAGTTATGTGAGAAAGTGGTACATACTCAGTTAAACTATTATATAGAAAAGAATAAAATTCTGATTGAAAACCAATTTGTGTTCAGAAAAGGGCTATCTACGGATATGGCAGTTCTGAAATTGGTTCATTGGATCAGTGATGCATTTGAAGTTGGTCTCATACCCGCAGCTGTGATTTTGGATATGAAAAAAGCGTTCGATACGGTGGACCACTCAGAGTTTATTCAAGCTCTTGACTGGATTGGGGTAAAGGGCTCAAGCATAGAGTGGTTTTCATCGTATCTACAAAGTCGATATCGGATAGTTCAGAATGGATCATTTTTATCTTCAAAAAAGAAAATAAAGTGCGGGGTCCCACAAGGGTCAATCCTGGGACCCCTACTTTTCATCATTTTCATTGATCTAGTGAAGCATTACCTTTCAGAGGCTGGTGTGATCTTGCTTGCAGATGCCACTTTGCTCTTTCTAGCAGCGCCTTGACTTGGTGTTTTGTACAATAAAATGCATAATGCAGTTTCTGAATGTCTAACTGTTTCTCATCAAAATATGTTAACCGTAATCTTTTCTAAGACTTTTTTCATGATATTTTCTAAAATTTCGTCAAGTGCTGGAAATGATCAAATCACGGTTCGAGGAAATGTGATAAAAAGAGTAGCAACAACGAAGTATTTGGGGTTTTTAATTGATGAAAACCTGTCGTGGAAAAATCATTCAAGTGCGCTAGCTGAAAAATTCAGCAGGGGCCTTGGGGTGACGCGAAGGATTAAAATTCTAGTCCCAAAAAGGATTCTAAAAATGATTCTATTTTATATATTACGTCCATATATAAGCTACAAATGCTCTATATGGGCAAGTAATTTTGTAACATGTTCAAAAGAGTATAAAAACTTTAGAATGGGGCTGTAAAATTATTATCTGAATTTTGTGATCCAGATGAGATTCCTGCTCATGAGCATTTTAAAAAGAATAAGTTAATGGATGTATCCCAAATTTTAGATTACCAAGTTGCGATTTTCTCTTATTAATATTTGGATCAGCTGCTCACCCCTGCTTTTGAAATCTATTTAATTTTAATAGAGATCGTCATGATCATGATACAAGAAAAGCTGATAACTTAACTCACGAGTTCATGAGCACCACTCGGGCATCTTTTGTGATTCTCCATTATGGTCCCCATGTTAAGCCCGCTCCAGGTTGTCATTCTATTTAAGGTATTTCATCAATTTTCTTTGCTGTTAATTTTTTCGTTCTCTAAATTCTTCTTATCTTTTTCTCCTTCTCTTTTTTCCTTTGTTCCTTCATTAGATGAGTTTCTTGTGTGTTGAGTAGCTCGGTATGAATGTGGTTTTAATTATATGAGAGTGATAACCTCGCTTGCCCTTTCAAGCTTATTGCCTTTCTTGGCAGGCGAAAGGCGAATAGTGTTTGTTTTCTTTTTGAATATTAATTTTAAAAAAAACTTTCCGAAAAGTAAGTTTTTTAAAGAAAAGTAAAGGCCATTTTAGACTTAAGCTCAGCAGATACAAATACCTTTTAAAATTCAAACTCAAAAGGACAGAAATTACTATTAAAGAAAAAATGAAACCCAAAACGAACGGAAATTAAATAAACAATCATAGCAAAAACATACAACAAGTAATAATATAAATGAATAAATAGATCTTAAAGCGAGTAATGCTTAGATTGAATATGAATATCAAGCTTAAAATGGAAAAAAATATGTCTCTATTGAAGTGTAAATGAAACTTAAAACAAATAGAAATTAAATAAACAATCAATGCAAACAAACATACAATAGATATTAATGTAAGTTAATAAATAAATCTTAAAACGAGCGAAACTTAAATTGAATATGCAAATCAAGCTTGAAACGAACAAAAATCACCCCAAGCAAGAGTTTGGGTATGACCTCCTTCTGTCACTGTAAAAGTATAAAACCTAATGCCCCACTGGCGCTTTACTGAAAACCATTTTATAACAAAAATTTTCTTTTGTACTTGATATTGAAAATAAACATTAAAATTGTAGTAAAATTTTTAAACTGATGAGCTTTCAGCATTTAATATCATTATACATCAAATATTCAGTTTAATTGATTAGCTCTTTTTAAAGTTGTTAAAGACGAATATAGTTTCTCTACAAACAAGTGTTTGGATATTGCCTCCTTTCCTAACTGTAAATAAAAGCCATAAGCCTGCTGTGTCATTGGCGCTTAACTGAAAACAGATTATATTACAAATATTTTCTTTTCCAGTTCTTACAGTATTGAAAATAAAAATACAATTACAATGAAATAAATTCTTGGACTGATGAATCTTTCAACAATTAATATGATTATACATCAAATATTCAATTTGATGTTGTTTAAACTTTCCAAGACTGTTCAAGACGCATATAGTTTTCAGTAAAGCGCCAATGAAGCAGTAGGTTTTAGACGTTTACAGTGGGAAAAGGAGGTCATACCCAAGCTCTTGTTTGTGGTGATTTTTGTTCGTTTCAAGCTTGATTTGCATATTCAATTTAAAGTTTCACTCGTTTTAAGATTTATTTATTAATTTACACTAATATCTATTGTATGTTTGTTTACATTGATTGTTTATTTAATTTATTCATATTCTATCTAAGCATTACTCGCTTTAATATCTATTATCTCGCTTTAATATATTCATTTATATTATTACTTGTTGTATGTTTTTGCTATGATTGTTTATTTAATTTCTGTTCGTTTTGGGCTTCATTTATTCTTTAATAGTAATTTCTGGTCGTTTTGAGTTTGAATTTTAAAAGGTATTTGTTTCTGCTGAGCTTAAGTTTAAAATGGCCTTTACTTTTCTTTGAAAAACTTATTTTTCGGAAAGTTTTTTTTTAATTAATTTTTGTTCGTTTTTGATTGAAAAAAATTCAAGTTTTTAAAAATTCCTTATTTCAAAATCAAACTTAAAAAAAAAAATCAAATATTCATCAAAGTATCAAAACTCATATCAAAGTAACAATATCAAAGTGAAAAAATGGGTTTGCGTCAACCTCAGAATTTTTATTATCTGATGTTGAACTATTTTTAACAAAATTGCTCTCTCAAAAGTTTTATCGGATGGGTTTGGGGAAAAAGGGCGTGGGGGGACTTGATTAAGCTTCGGTCTCTTTTGACTCTTTAAAAGTCAACTAGAACTTTCTATTTTCAATCAAATGAGCCCTCTCTGAAATTTATACGAGTATCCCTTCTTTAAGAACCATATATATCCCCAGAGCATAACTTACAACACCTATCCCTGGGCCCTGGGGGGTTATGTCGGCCCTGAAGTTTTAATATCTCATGGTTGAACAATTTTTAACAAAATGGTCACCTGAAATGTTTATCAGATGGGTTTATCTATCCGATACACCCAAAAGCGTGGAGGGTGGGAGGGGCTAGTTGCTCTCTGATCTTTTTTCACTCTGAGAAAATGAACTACAACTTTTAACTTCCATTCAAATGAACCCTCTCTGAAGTTTATTAGAACATACCTTAAATAAGAAACATAAATGCCCCCAGAGCAATACTTACAACGCCTGTGCCAGCCCTGGGGGGGGGGGATGTGGACACAGGAATTTTTCTCATCTGAGCTTTGAACTATTTTTAACGAAATGATCATACGTAAAGGAGTTTTTGTTATATGATCTTCGAACTATTTTTAACAAAATGACTAACTCAAATTTTTTTATCAGATGTATTTGGGGAGGGGGGCAGTTGCCCTCTGATCAGTTTTGACTCTTAAAAAGGGCACTAGAACTCTCGATTTACAATCGGAAGAGCCCCCTTTGAAATTTATTTGACGACCCCTACTATATGAATTGCCTCTGGAAAAAATAAATGGAGTGTGGGGGGAGGCTAACTGCCCTCCGATCACTTTTGACTCTTAAAAGTGAATTAAAACTGTCAATTTCCAATCAAATGAGCCCCCTCTGAAGTTTATACGAGCATCCCTTTCATAAGAACCATATACGCCTCCAGGACAACGCTTACATTGCCGATTCTCCGGGCTCTGGGACGCATTTTGTTATCTAATTTTTGAACAATTTTCAAAACATTGGTTATCTCAAAATTTGTAGCGGACGGGTTTGGGGAAAAAAGAGCATGGGGGGGCTAGTTTAATTCTATATGCCCCAGGTCATAACTTATAACGCCTGCCCCCGGGCCATGGGGGGTGGTGACGACACCTGAGTTTTTGTTATCTGACTTTTGAGAAATTTTTAAATATGGCTATCTCAGAATTTTTATTGGATGCATTTGGGGGAAAGGGGCGTGGGGATGGGCTAGTTGCCGTCCAATCTCTTTTGACTCTAAAAGACTTAACTAGAACTTTCAATTTCCAATCAAGTGAGCCATCTCTGAATTTTTTACGAGCATCCCTTCAATAAGAACCATATATGCCCCCAGGGCATAATTGACAACGCCTGCCCCCGGGCCCTGGTGGGTTGTGTCGACACCAGAATTTTTATTATATGATCTCTGAACTATTTTTAACAAAACGACTATCTTAAATTTTTTATTGGATGCATGTGGGAAAAAAAGGTTTTTTTTTGTGGGGGGGGGGGAAGCTGGTTACCCCCCAACATCTTTTTACGCTTAAAAAAGTGAAATTAAACTTTCAACTTCCAATCAAATGAGCCTTCTCTGAAGTTTTTACGAGCATTCCTTCCATAAGAAGCATATATGCCCCCAGGGAATAACTTATAACCCTTGCCCCTGAGTACTATGGGGGGAGTGTCCTGCTCAAACATATAATTTCCAGAACTTTCAATTACGTTGAACAAAATGGCTATATCAAAATTTTGATTGGATGTGTTTGGGGAAATGGTGGGTGTGGAAGCGGTGTCAGTTGCTTTTTGCTTTAGAATCACTTTCGACTATTAAAATGGGAACTAGCCATTTAAATTTCCAATCGAATGAGCCCTTTCTGAAGTTTCTACGACAACGTTGTCTATACAAAACCTGATATGCCCCCAGGGAAAAACTTACAACCCTTTCCCTGGGGGCTGTGGGAGGGGGGGTTGTCAGCCTCAAAGACCAAATTTCAAGAACTTAAAACTACGTTTAGTAAAATGGCCGTCTCAAAATTTTTAATGTATGTGATTGGTAAAAAGGTGGGCGTGAGAGGGGGGTTAGTTGCCCTCAAATCACTTTCGACTGTTAAAAAGGGCACTAGCCCTTTGAATTTCCAATCAACTGAGCCTTTTTTTGAAGTTTCTACGACAACGCCTTCTATAAAAACCTTATATGCCCCCAGGGTATAACTTAAAAGCCTTGCCTTGAGGGTTGTGGCGGAGTGTCCTCCTCAAAAATATATTTTCTATCTGGAAATCAAATACGCCGAACAAAATGGATATCTCAAAATCTTGATTGGATGTGTTTTGGGGAATGATGGGCGTGGGGGGGGGGCTAGTTGCCCTCCAGTCACTTTTGACTATTAAATAGGGCACTAGAACTCTCGATTTCCAATCGAATGAGCCCCTTTTCAAGTTTTTACGACGACCCCTTCCCTATGAAGTGCCTCTGGGAAAAAAAAGATAATAATAAAACATTGGAGCCGTATGGCCTTACTAGAGGCAACGCTAGAGCGTTGCCTCTGAAATATATATCTTAAATCTCAATGTTTTGAGAACTACCGCTCATACATAATGTTAATTTGATTTGAATGGAATAAAAAGTATTTTCGCAATAGCTCAGGAATGGAAGAACTTATTCATATCCATTGGCTCTTACTTAAACCATACAATTTTCAAATTCAAATGTTTTAAAAGGCAATCGGTTGCATACATGTTGTACCCATAAGTGATTTCAGTATAGCAATGTAAACTTTGGCGTAAAGAACAAGGGGCTGACGAGGGGAAATACCCTGCCATTTGCATAATAATTTCTGTTGGTTTCAGTTTTAATATCGCTCTTTAGTTTCATTTAAAAACAGCTGTTTTTTATTAAATTCTAATAAAAGCCCGAGTATTTGGGCTTCATATTCATGCTTTTATTAATGTGTATATATAAGAATATTTATTTTTCACTGTCTAAAATAAAAATTTTCTGTATATTTTAATTTCTTTTTAATTATAAAAGCAACAAGGACCAGCGAAGAGAACTTCGTAGTCACCATAGCTTCAAAAAAAAGGATTTTTGTTTTCACCTAAATGCCAAACAATAGATGTGTTTTCACAAGAACAATATATACCTGGAAAATGATTTGACAATACTGCCCTGTCACAGTATAACCTACAAAGTTGATAAGGTTTTACGATGTAGTTGTAAAAAGTCACACTCATCATTAAATTTTGAAATTGTTACACTTCTTTATTAGTTAAGTGACATTGACCATATCGTTAACAGATTTATCATATGCTTTGTTAACTTTCGAAAAATTCAAGAACTAATGATACATGTTTATAAACAATTCTGAAAGTAGAAAGTTTATGCGAATGGTTGTTCATTCCCCACCAACTCATTTTCATCTTGGAGCGCCATTTGTTTTGCCACACTTGGTAAACTTCCGCTATGTTGTGCGGTGCACTCCACCTGGTATAATTTTTGAATTTGAGCTGTATTACAAACTCGAATTATATCTATTTCGTAATGCGCTTCAAGTGTACAGTTTTGTACAATTTGAAAGTTCTGGTATGCCTACCCCTACAATCAGAATTTTTTTGGGGGTACAATAAAATTTCCGATATATTTGGGTTTTACTTCATCATTTATGACGCGGTCATCTGTTCAAGGTTTATTTTACCAAAAATTTTGTTCTTGTTATGGAAAATTACCCCGATATTATCACTGATAACATCACTGCGTAAAAGTTTTTTTTTGCCAAAAATTATGCAGTTTTTCCATCCATTTATTGGAATAATATTCCCCCTCGTCAATCCAAATTTCTGGTAAAAACAAATTATTGAAAACCAAAAAAAAATAAAAAAATACAGATATTCCTTTAATTAGCCAACATAACAACACTGGCAATTAAAAATGAACAGAAACTAATTTAATTTTTTTCTAAGAAATAAGTTTTTCATGAAGATTTGGATCTTTAGGAAACTTATACGCTACATTTACTCCTGTTATTCTTAATTCCAAGTTGGCTTTTTTATTCGTTTTGATTTCTGTTAATTCCAAGTTGACTCTGTTATTCATTTGTTCGTTTTGAATCTAATTTATTTATTGATAGTAATTTCTGTTTGTACTGGGTCAAATTTATTCATTGGTGTTGAGTTCTGTTCATCTTAGATTCGAATCATTATTATTTGACTTTATTTCTGCTCCTCTTTGGTTTAATGTATCTCTTTACTTTATTTTGAAAAGATCCGTTTTGAAACAAGCTATTTTTTATTATTTTCTAAAATGACAGCTTGAAAATTGTTGAAATTTACATTTTCTCTCCAAGTCTCCTAAAGTAAGGAAAGGTAAACGAAAACACTTGTTGTCTTAATTTAAAAAATTTTAGAAACTTTTTTCCACTCAATGTGTCGGTTTCCTTTGGATTGACCTTTATTTAAAATCCAGGAACTCTATGTGGCGATTAAATGGATTATTTGTTTCTTTATTTTTTTTGTGAAGGAATTCTCAGAATAATGTGCTTGTCAAAAGAATTAGGACGCATAATTATCAACTTTTTTTTTAATATCGTCTGAAATAGCAGACTTTTATGATATTAATCTAGTAATCACTAACTACGCATGGTAATGCTATAATAATTGGATAATCGGCACGCAAATGTGCAGTGTCAGCACCATTTACATGGAAGGAATTTAAAAACCAACAAAGAGAAAAATCTAAAAAAAAACAAACAAACAAACGAGACTGTGGCCAGTGGAGAGAAAAGAAAACAACAAATGCAAAACAACGCGGATATTTCGCCTGTATCCAAATAAGGCGTCTTCAGCCCGAAAGAAACAATCAGTTTGCGCCAATTGTACATTTTTGTTTTTGTTTTTTTGGTGGTGGTTTTATTGGCTTTTAGTTTTATCTTGTTTTTTTTTATCCTGTTCTTCTTGTATTTCTTTCGTGCTGAAGACGCCTTGTTTGGATACAGGCGAAATATCTGCGTTGTTTTGCATTTGTTGCTTTCTTTTCTCTCCACTGGCCACAGTCTCGTTTGTTTGTTAGTTTTTTTTTAGATTTTTCTCTTTGATGGTTTCTGTCATGGCTTGTCAGTTCGGCTTAAGATCTTTCATTGGAAGGAATTTGCTGTAGGAGCAATGTTGCCAATTGACAAAATTTAGGGAGGAGGAAACTTTGTAGAAAAAAACACAACAAAGCACAAAACAAAACAAAAAACACAACAAAACACAAAACACAAAAAAAAACACAAAAAAACACAACAAATGTATATATTGTAAGAAAAGCCCATAGTAAAAAGGATAACTTATCCAGGATGAGAGCATATTTTGTAAAAAAAAAAGAACAAAACACGACGAAAAGAGAATTCGTGAGAAAAGTACAAGACTTCATACTGAAATAGAAAATTTATCCAGGAGACAGGAAAACATTGAAAAAAAAAACAATGAATCAGGAAATGGTTAGAAAAGTTCAATGATTTTTCGTAAAAATTTCCAAATTCTAATTCAGTTTAGGGGCACAACTCCCCCTGCCTTATACATAAGCACTTGCATGAAAATTAGCGTCAATAGTGGACTAAAATTATTTTTTCTTGTATTCACAAGAATGGTCATGGGTAATCCCGAAATATAAAACGATGTACTAAATAAATCTGGAATCAATTTCAACAGATGGGGGGAGGGCAAGTTTTTTAGGTGATGGAAATTACCCGATATATCATAAAATGATTGTTATAAGAATTGTTGCAAAATTATGGGTGACTCTTTGGCAAAAATTTGTTTTTTTTTAGTTCATCGTAATATATTCAGTATCCCCCGTCCCTAGTTATTCAGACGAACCAATAAGCATAAAATATTATGCCTGCTTTGCCTGGACTATATTGTCAACTGTTTTTTATTGTTTTCAATTGCTTAAAATCATTTCATGGAGCTAATTACCCAATGACTTGAAAGCTATTAAATAAAAATAAAAGTTTTCTTAACTGAAAGTAAGGAGCGACATTAAAACTTAAAAACGTATAGAAATTATTCCGTATATGAAAGGGGCTGTACCCTACTCAACGCCCCGCTCTTTACGCTAAAGATTACCACTTTGTCACAAATCTACTTTTTAAAGTAATACAAAACTTTAGCGTAAAGAGCGGGGAGTTCAGGAGGCGACAGGCTCTTTTCTGTTTGTTATAAATTTTAATGTCGCTCTTTACTGTCACTTAAAAAAAAGTTTGTTTTTTTATTTAATTTCTGAACATTTCTCAACTAATGCGGGTTCAAATTTGACTCACCAGTTGCCCTCTAATTTTTTGCTAACTTAAAAAGGGGACTAGAACTTTTAATTTCCATTCGAATGAGCATCTCGCGATATTCTAGGACCAATGGGTCGATCACCCCTGGGATTTTTCTTCTCGCAAAATACCCAATTCCACATTTCAAAAGCAGCGCAATCGCGCTGCCTAAGTAAAGAACGATGTTGGACTAATGTATTATTTTTTTTTCTTTTTTATCCAAACCAGGGCACTTCGTATCGAAGGAATTGTCGTAGAAACTTCGAAAAGGGCTCATTGGATTGGAAATTGGAGTGGCTAGTGCCCTTTTTAATAGTGGAAAGTGATTGGACCCCCCCACGCCCATCATTCCCCGAAACACATACAATCAGAATTTTGAGATAGCCATTTCGCTCAGCGTAGTTGATTTCCAAATAGAAAACTCTCAGGGCAAGGGTTTTAAGTTATACCCTGGGGTCATATAAGAACGATGTTGGCACAATGTATTGTTGTTTTTTTTTCGTTAGAGCAGGGCACTTCGTATTGAAGAATTTGTCGTAGAAACTTCGAAAAGGGTTCATTCAATTGGAAATTGGAGTGGCTTGTGCCCTTTTTAACAGTTGAAAGTGATTGGAAGGCAACTATCACCCCTTCCACGTCCAGTATTTCCCAAAACATATCCAATCAAAATTTTGAGATAGCCATTTTGTTCAGTGTAGGTGATTTTCAGATAGAAATTATGTTTTTGAGGAGGACACTCCCCCACAGCCTTCAGGGCAAGGTTTGTAAGTTATACCCTGGGGGTATATAAGGTTTTTATAGAAGGAATAATTGTAGAAACTTCAAAAAAAGCTCCTTCGATTGAAAATTCAAAGGGCTAGTGTCCTTTTTAATAGTTGAAAGTGATTGGTGAGCGACTAACCCCCCTCTTATGCCCACGTTTTCCCCAAACACATCCAATCAAAATTTTGAGATAGCCATTTTATTCGAAGTAGTTTCAAGTTCTGGAAATTAGGTCTTTGAGGATGACACCCCCCCCCCAGAGCCCTCAGGGCAAGGGTTGTAAGTTATGCCCTGGGGACATATAAGGTTCTTATAGAACGCGTTGTCGTAGAAACTTCAAAAAGGGCGTATTCGATTGAAAATTGAAATGACTAGTGCCCCTTTTAATAGTCGAAAGTGATTGGAAGGCAACTAACTAACCTTCCACGCCTACCATTTCCCCAAACACAGACAATCAAAATTTTGAGATAGCCATTTTGTTCCACGCAGTTTAAAGTTCAGGAAATTATACCTTTGAGCAGGACACTCTTCAAACAGTCTTCAGGGCAAGGGTTATAAGTTATACCCTGGGGGTATATAAGGTTTTTATTGAAATCTTTGTCGTAGAAACTGGAAAAAGGGCTCATTCGATTGGAAATTCAAAGGGCTAGTGCCTTTTTTAATAGTCGAAAGTTATTTAAGGGTAACTAACCCCCCTCTCACGCCCACCTTTCCCCCAAACATATCCAATCAAAATTTTTAGATAGCCATTAATTCAACGTAGTTGAAAGTTTTGGAAATTAAGTCTTTAAGGATAACAACCCCTCCACCCCACAGCCCTCAAGGAAAGGGTTGTAAGTTATGCCCGGGGGGCATATAAGGTTTTTATTGAAAGCGTTGTCGTAAAAACTTCAAAAGAACTCATTCAATTGGAAATTGAAAGGGCTAGGGCCTTTTTTAATAGTTGAAAGTGAGTGAAGAGAGACTAACGCACCTCTCACACCAACAATTTTCCCAGACATATCTAATCAAAATTTTGAGATATCCATTTTGTTCAACGTAGTTTAAATTTCTGGAAATTAGGTCTTTTAGGGTGATAACACCCTCAGAGCCCTAAGTGCAAGGGTTGTAAGTTATGCCCTGGAGGCATATAAGGTTTGTATAGAAAGTTATTGTTTTTATAAATTTCAAATAGAGCTCATTTCATTGGAATTGAAATTGCCCTTTTTAATAGTCGAAAGTGGTGGAGAGGAATTAACCCCTCTCTCAATCCTACCATTTCCCCAAAAATATTCAATCAAAGTTTAGAGATAGCCATTTTGTTCAACATAGTTGAAAGTTCTGGAAATCCAGTATTTAAGGATGACAAACCCCCCAGAGCCCCCAGGGCAAAGGTTGTAAGTTATGAACTGGGGGCATATAAGGTTTTTGTAGATAGATTTGTCGTAAAAACTTCAAAAGGGACTCATTCCATTGGAAATTGAGAGGACTAGTGCCCTCTTTAACAGTCGAAAGTGGTTAAAGGGTAACCACGCCCACCATTCCTCCGAACACATCCAATACATATTTTCAGATAGCAATTTTGTTCAATGTAGAAGAAAATTCTGGAAACTAGGTCTTTGGGGATTACAACCCCCCCCCTCACCACCCAGCCCTCAGGGCAAGGGTTGTAAGTTATGCCCTGGGGGCATATAATGTTTTTATTGAAAGCGTTGTCGTAGAAACATCAAAAGGGCTCATTTGATTAGAAATTGTAAGGGCTAGTGCCTTTTTAATAGTTGAAAAGGATTGGACAGTGACTAACACCCCTCTCACGTCCACCATTTCCCCAAACACATCCAATCAAAATTTTGAGATAGTCATTTCGTTTAACGTAGTTGAAAGTTCTTGAAATTAGGTATTAGAGGATGACAACCACCCTAACAGCCCTCAGGGTAAGTGTTGGAACCCTTGGTCCCAGTTTTTTCAGATAAATGTCCTTCCCAGATTCTTTTTTTTTCGGCCCCTTAATTATTTTCCTTCCCCTAGTACTAATTATTAATTTTCCTTTAATTTTGGTGGCGCCATTTTCTGTCCTTCTTTAATTGCGTAGTTGGTTACACAGACCACGAGGTACTAAGTGCCCAGTTGGGGATGTTTGACCAGTAATTAGTAAGCCCTTGGATTGGCTGGAGAAATTCACCAACACCCCATCACCCCTGCACAGGCACTCGGCCGGCTGAACGGGCTGGGGAAAATTGGAAATGTGAGTTAGTTAGTTCCTTTTTTTGTAGCGTGACTGATTACTGTAAGATTTTTTATACTATATAATCTTTGACTTTATAGCCTAGGTCGAGTCTAAAGAGATAGTTAGAATTACTACTGGTAACCCTGGGACCTTTTGATTTACGCTAGGGTACCCTAAGGCATGGTATATTGTAAATTGGGCACTCATATACCCGATAGATACGATACCATTGGGTAAGAGCTGGAATCCTACTAACATTTGGGTCGACAAGGGGTTCTCCCCCTCGAGTAAGTGGCATAGCAACCTTTTTGCGCCATTTTTGCACCAATAAGTAGTAACCCCCGTACTTTACACCCCAATAAGTTGTGTCAGCGGTATAATTCAACTCAATAAGTGGGTGGCAGCAAGTAAAGGTCCTATCAGTAAACCTGATAGTAAAAGAGTTCCGCATTTTCTAAGAGACAAGTAATTTAGACTACAAGAGTAGCCTATTGTGGTTACATATATAAAAAAAATCGCAAAGAATTTTTTTTTTATCTGGACTGTGCCTAGTTGGATAGATAGGCAATATAATTTAAAAATCAATATATCGTGCAACTAATTAGTGTGCAAAATTATAAGAATAATTGACACGTTGCAATTTTTCGCGAGAGACCGGAAGTTGCATTGGTAAAAGGATTTTCATTTGGATGGAAGACGTTAAGTAAACCTTGAAATAATGACGGACAAACGGAGAATTCTGATAAGATCTACCGCGGTAAAACAAAAATCGGATTCAGAAACACAATTGTATGCGACTACCGCTGGAAATACCCTAAGAAAAACACCATCAAATAGAACCATATATCACTCAACAGGTGAAATAGACATTTCTGGGACGTGTGAAGAGGAAATCTCCAAAACAAAATCAGTAATAGAGCGATCTCCGGTACGAACCAGGGAAGAAGAAAAAAGTCTAAGGCAAATTCAGAAAGATTTATTCTCAGATAGAGAAACCCGAACAGAAGAAACAGAGGCAATAAAACATGAGGAAAAATCATTACATGAAAGAACGAGAGAAACAAAACAAACTCACCCTTCAGAAGAGGTACAAAAAGTAGGGGAGTTACGGGGAAGAGAAAATATTATACAACGAGCAGACTCAGAAAACGAATTAAGAGAATATAAAGACAGTGAGAATCATAGTAGGCCAAGTAGCAGGAGTAGTAGAAGCTCAATTTCCAGCAGGAGCTCGCGAAAAAGCACTCAAATAGATATGACACAACAACTATTAAATTTCATGGAGAGAGAAAGATAGACAAGAAAGAGAGAATAGATAGAGAACGAAAGGAAGAGGCTGATAGAGTAGCCAAAGAAAAAAAAGGAGGAGGCAGACAGAGAGGAAAGAAAATACATAATGGAAATGATTGCAGGGAGAAATTCCCAAGAGCCTCAGAAATCATCTACAATAGAGGTAATGCAGGCAATAAACCTTCAACCAATGAAAGAAAATGAAGATGTACATTTATACATATACAATTTAGAAAAAACGGCGGAATTAAGCGGAAAATTGGGTGACAAGAATACAGCCCCTCCTTAACTACAAAGCACAAATTGCATATAAAGCATTACCAATGGATTACTCTAAAGATTTTTAAAGACTAAAACAAGCCGTTTTTGAAAAGTTTCAACTCTCCCTCGAACAATTTCAAAAGAAGGTTTGGAAGCGAAAGAAAACGAGACAACGATACTTATAAAGAACACGGGTACAAATTGAAAGATATGTGTTTAAAATGGCTGGAGTTAGAGAACTATAGAATGTTAGAAGACCCGGAAGAAATAAAAGATAAGATATGGGGAATAGTGGATAAAACAGCGATGGAACAATTCTTAGAAAATACCCATCCAAATATGAGAATGTACTTAAAAGAGAAAAACCCACAAACAATTAAAGAAATGTCCGAATTAGCAGAGAGGCACACTGAAATTAGGAGGGAGGCATTCCGACCAAGAACAAGGTTAGGAGATAGTGGTAGGAAAGAATACCCTTACTCGGAGAATAAAAATAATGCTAGCCAGATATGACAAAGACAAACTGAAGCAACGTGCTACCATTGTAACTCTGGCAGCCACTATAGCACCAATTGTCCAAATAAAGACGGTAGAAAATACGGCCAAAAACAGGAACAGTATGGCGTTGCCTGTTATAACTATAATAAACGAGGACATTATGCCTCAGATTACCGCAGGGCGAAATGAAATTACGACAATAATTACAGAACAAGGGACGATGGGGCAAACGGACAATTCAAGGCAGGACAATTCAAGGAACGATCGATCCCCAGATAATGGGAAAAAGTCTCAAACGTAACGGAGCCGCATGGGTTAAAAGCCCAGAGAATATGAAAACTTGCGCGTTTGCAGAATCACACAAAGTATGTGGCGAATTAAATGGTAAATCGGTAGAAATAGCTATCGATTCCTGCAGCAACCAAACCTATATACGGGAAGACTTGGTAAAGAAAACCGACGTAAATTACAAAAGTAAAGTGGCAGTGCTATGCTACTGTAGAGCAGAACATAAATGTCCGACAGCTCAGGTCATAATAGAAATAGCCAATAAAGATGGAAATACGGTTAAAAAGGAATTAAAAGTAGGGGCTGTACCTACTCTTGCAGTAGACGTTTTATTAGGGAGAGATTTCGGCAATATAGAAAAATTTCTTACACTAAATGCAACCTCCATGATTAAAAAAAGTAAATGCGGTGACACGAAGTCAAGAAAAAAATAAAAAGGAGGCTGTGCCTTCCACTATTGAAAATGATGATCAAAATATACAAAATCCATTTCAATTTAACGACGAGATGTTCATAAGAAATGCAAAACTAAGAAAACCGAAAAGCCAAAGAAGGGCAGACAAAAAGGAACATAACCATAGACAAGAGAAATTATTGACTGTAGAAAGAGAACCAAAGGAAACCAAAGATGAACTAACCAAAATACTTGGGGTAACCTCCGAAAAATTCTCAGAATTACAAACAAAAGATAGAGATTGCAGAAAAATAAAACTAGCACTAACGAATCAAAAAAATCCGCAATCTAAACAGTTTTCCAGTAATGGAAATCTACTTTACAAAATAATGGAGACTGAGGAAAACCCTAGAAAATTACAACTTTTGGTCCCGCATGAACTAAGAAAAGTAGTAATAAAGTTAGCTCACTCAAGCCCAACGGGGGGACACACGGGATCCCAAAGAACAAGAGATAGAGTCTTCCAGCGTTTTTGGTGGAAAGGATTAAGAAGGGATATTATCAACTTTTGTAAAAGATGCAAAGATTGTCAATTAGTCGCTTACAAAAAAGGAAATGGAGAAGTTCCAATGAAAAAAATGCCCATTTTCGGCAAACCATTTGAGAAAATTTCAATGGGGTAAATATCTACCAAATCACATTATTGACTCATGCATAAAGTGAATATACGACTCGATGTCTTTTTTATGCTGATTACGAATATAATAATCATTTCTATCGAAATGAATTTCAGCAAATTTTGTTTCTGATGTAAATGGGAGGTAAGTTTAAACTTTACCCCCACCCCCCTAATGTAGAAATATATGCCCTGAATTGGCATATATAGGGGGGGGGGCTGAAATTCATTTCCGATAGAAATGATTATTATATTCGTAATCAGCATAAAAAAGGCATCAAGTGGTATATTCACTTTATGTGAAAGTCAATAATATGATTTGGTAGATATTTACCTTCAATGGACATTGTAGGTCCACTTCCGAAATCTAGAGCGGGAAACAGATTCATTTTAGTTATTAATGATCTGGCTACGAGATACCCAGAAGCTATCCCAATGCGAACAGTAAAATCACCAAAAATCGCGGAAGAATTAGCGAAATATGTCTGACGTCACGGAATCCCGAAGGAAATTTTAACAGATATTGGAACCAATTTTATATTGACCTACATCTGAAAATTATACGTAATTTTCGGCATTAAACAAGTATTAACTGTTCTATTCCATCCTCAGATAAATGGAGTGACAGAAAGATTTAACGAAACCCTAATTAGTATGTTGGGACGTTTTGTAAGAGATGATGTAAACCAATGGGACAAAATGCTTCCTTGCGTGCTTTTTGCATACAGAGAAACTCCACACCAAGCTACAGGGTTCTCGCCATTTGAGTTACTATATGGAAAAAACCCGAGGGGGGTGTTAGACATTTTAAAGGAGCCATGGGAGAATGAAGAGAAAAATGAAGAAACAGTGATAACCCACTTGCTGTCACTACGAGAAAAACTGCGTAAATACCAGGAAATTGCCAAGGAAGCACAGGGGGAATATGCAGAAAAAACGAAAACTTGGCACGATAAATCCGCCCGAATGCGCGAATTCACGGAAGGGGATGAAGTCCTCATATTGTTACCGGAGAGAAATAATAAATGGGAAGTAAGATGGAAAGGGTCATTTAAGGTGAAAAAGAAAATGAATGATGTAAATTGTATGATAGAATAAGATGGAGCAAGGAAAAAGGAAGAAGTTTACCATGTGAATTAATTTAACAAGGAAAATGAAAAAGAAAACCACAAGGATCCGCAGAAGCGCTGCCTCATGATTTTGACCTCAGAATATGACGAGGAAACAGCCCCTTTAGGTACAATAGACCCGGCGGAAACACATATAAATGCCATTGAAAGAGTTTTGGCAGAAACACATCTGAGCCAAGCTCAGAAATCCCAATTGAATAAGTTATTCATGGAATTTGCAGACGTATGAACAGACCAAATCGGAAAAACAGAAAATGTAGTATATAAAATACTATTAAAGGACAAGAAACCAATAAAACAATACCCGTACCGAATACCAGAAGCTAAAAGGAAAGAGAGAAAAAAGAAATTGACCGAATGCTCGATTTAGAGGCTACAGAACCATCAAATTCAGAATATGCAGCACCAGTCGTATTAGTCCCGAATAAGGATGGCTCCATTAGATTTTGCGTAGACTATAGAAAACTAAATAATATTTCCCGATCAGACACGTATTCGATACCAAGAATGGACGAAATTCTAGATTCAGTAGGTTCCGCAAAATTTATGTCAATTTTGGACCTGAGAAGGGGGTATTGGCAAGTAAAAATGCACCCAGATGATCCAACCGAACCTGCCTTTATTACTCCTTTTGGGTTATACCAATTTAGGTACATACCATTTGGACTAAAAGGAGAACTAGCAACATTCCAAAGGCTAGTAGATTATATTTTAAATTCCTTACCACATACAAGAGCCTACTTGGATGACATTATAGTATTTTCGAACTCGTTCAATGAACATCTAATCCATATGGAACAAGTATTAACNTCGAACTCGTTCAATGAACATCTAATCCATATGGAACAAGTATTAACAAGGCTGAGGAGACCAGGACTAACTTTGAATGTAGAAAAATGTAAATTAGTACAGTTACAGACAGAATACCTGGGACACAAAATAGGAAACAGTATAATAGTTCCGCCCCATTAAGGGAAAAAACCGAAACAATTAGAAACGCATAAATTCCGACGACAAAGAAAAAGTTCGGGCATTCTTGGGGTTGGCAGGATATTACCAAAAATCCATTCTAAATTTTGCAACGATTGCTTCACCTTTGACAGAGCTAACAAGGAAGGGGGCCGTAGACCCCGTTAAATGGTCAGAAATGGAACAAGATGCATTTGATACACTGAAAGATGTTCTTTGTAGCGAAAGGATACAGAAAAATCCAGTTTTTCCTTACCGTTTCTGCTACAGACTGACAGTTCAGATTACGGATTAGGGGCAGTTTTATCTCAAAATTTTGAAGATGGGGAACATCCAATCACATTTATATCCAGAAAAGTGTCAAAAGCAGAATTAAATTATAGCACGATAGAAAAAGAAAGTCTTGCGATAATATACGCAGTCAAAAAACTCGACTATTATGTATATGGACGAAAATTTACAATAGTGACGGATCACAACCCATTGAGATGGCTAAATATAATGAAGCCAGATAACCGACGATTGGTACGATGGGCCCTCTGCTTACAGTAATATGATTTCGAAATAAAATCGAGACCGGGGACAGATAACGGAAATGCTGACGGCATGTCCCAATTGTGAGAAAAGAATAATATAAGTTTAAAAATGTTGGATGGGCTGTGCCTTGATAACATCAATAATAGAGAGAAAAATAATATTTTGGGTGGGCTGTGCCTTGATAACATAAATAATAGGGGGAAAAAAGAGGTCAAAGACCCATGGGGAATAAAATAAGATGGTTACAAAATATAGATGAATGACGTACAACGGGTTGGGGGAAAGTTGGGAGATATTGAATGTCGAATCGGATTGGAAAAACTTGGAAAGGAATCTGAGATTAGCATTATCAACTCAAAAGATATGTCAATCCTTATGAGGGGGAGGATTTCCTTGGGGAAGATCCCCTTGAATGTCGAATCGGATTGGAAAAACTTGGAAAGGAATCTGAGATTAGCATTTTCAACTCAAAAGATATGTCAATCCTTATGAGCGGGAGGATTTCCTTGGGGAAGATCCCCTGCGGGAAGTCGCGAAAGATAGCCCTTCTCCTTACTGCACAGCTGGCGGACAAGTTTTGATCCCTTTACCGATATTTTGCCTCTCTGATCTGGAGTCCTTGGGGTATACTCTCTCCCAGTTACTTCATACTTCCCCCAAACCTTTGTCCAGTAACCCTATTCATAGCTGTTAATCTTCATGGGAATTGACATTTATTTCCGAAAAATCATATTCAGTATCGAAGTTTCATCTTCAATTAGCATCAACGTATATTCTTCATTTAACTATCCCAGGGGAGGGAACCAAGAAAAAAGGCGATTCGTGGTTCGCTCAAAATTTTACTTCATTCTCAGTACCCTTATCGTTTTCACAGGCCTTTGAATTTTCGGCCTTAGATTATTTGCAATTATGCCAAGGGGGAATTTACTTTTTTATTGAGATGTGGGGTTGTTTCCACAGATGAAAATTAAGAGGCTAGTGCAGCCGAATTTTTCATGATGGCTGGCATCATCGAAAGTGCCAGGAACTGATTCTCTGCTCCTCTCAAATGTAAATTCGTGAGAGCGAGAAAATTTTTGTTTTGAATGGGCTGCAAATAATGAATTTCTACGAATCTTGGAGACTTTAACTTTCAAAACCTAATGCAGATTCTATACGATCTAGACCATGTTGGTTCTACGGTAGAGCCGTGTCAATGACGACGGATCCTGAGCCAAGCGGTGGAAGTCCAGGCACTGGTAGAAGAAAGAAGAGAAGATACAAGTTCGGTGATTTTGAGTTTAATGCTATTTATTTTATGTCTGAGTTTCCAGCCAATCCACCGGGGATGCAGGCCATTTATCTTAGGAGGGAGGTGTTGGAACCCTTGGTCCCAGTTTGTTCAGATAAATGTCCATCCCAGATTCTTTTCTTTTGGCCCTTAAATATTTTCCTTCCCCTAGTAATAATTATTAATTTTTCTTTAATTTTGGTGGCGCCATTTTCTGTCCTTTAATTGCGTAGTTGGTAACACAGACCACAAGGTATTAAGTGCGCATTTGGGTATTTTTGATCAGTAATTAATAAGCCCTTTGATTTGCTGGAGAAATTCACCACCACCCCATCACCCCTTCGCAGGCACGCGGCCGGCTGAGCGGGCTGGGGAAAATTGGAAGTGTGAGTTAGTTAGTTCTTTTTTGTAGCGTGACTGATTACAGTAAGATTTTGTATATTATATAATCTTTGACTTTATAGACTAGGTTGATTCTAAGGAGATAGTTAGAATTATTACTGGTAACCCTGGGACCATTTGATCACGCTATTGTACCCTAAGGCAAGGTATATTGTAAATTGGGTACTCATATACCCAATAGATACGATACCGTTGGGGTAAGAGCGGGAATCCCACAAACATTTTGGCCACCAAGGGGTTCTCCCCCTCGAGTAAGTGGCATAGCAACCTTTTTGTGCCATTTTTGCACCAATAAGTGCTGACCCCCGTACTTTACATCCCAATAAGTTGTGTCAGCGGTATAAGTCAACTCAATAGTAAGGGTTTCAATTTATGCCCTGGGGGAATATGAGGTGTTTATAGAAAGTGTTGTCGTAGAAACTCAAAAAGGGCTTATTTGATTCAAAATCGAAAGGCCTAGTGCCTTTTTTAATAGTCGAAAGTGATTGGAAGGCATGGCATTCTTATAGTAAAGATTGATGTGGGCATAATGTATTATTTTTTGTTGTTGTTGTTGTTGTTTAGACCAGGGTACTTCAAATCGAAAGAGTTGTCGTAGGAACTTCAAAAAGGGCTATTTCGATTGAAAATAGAAACGGTTGATGCCCTTTTTAATAGTCAAAAGTGTTTAGAGGGCAACTAATACCCCTCCCACGCTCTCCCTCCCATTTGTCGATTATGTTTAAGAAACTAAATGTTGCCTTAAGATTAAATCAAAATGTGCTGTGTTAATGCTAATTCCCAATAAGGCATCTCAGCAGTATCCCAAGAACGACTGAGGGTATTATGTTCAAACTTTCGGGGCTACTTCTCTAGTAGCCCCGGTAATATGTTCAAACTATCGGGGAGTTGTCGTAAAAAACTTCAAAAGGGGCTCATTTAAATGGAAATTGAGAGGGCTAGTGCACTTTTTAACAGTCGAAAGTGTTTGGAGGGAAATCAATCCCCCTCCCACGTCCAACCTCCTATTTGCCTTTATGTTTAAAAACTGAATGTTGTCTTAAAATTAAATCAAACAGCACTGTGTTAATGCTAATTCCCAATAAGGCATCTTAGTAGTATCTCAAGAACGACTGAGGGTATTATGTTCAAACTTTCAGGGCTACTTCTACTCTTAAAATTTAACCAAATCAAAATAGCGTAACTGTATCCTAACTATCAAAGTAAGTAAACAGATTTTTTTTTCGAATGGTATCAAGTTTTCCATTTCAGGTCAACTAGAGGAGGTATGAAACTAAATTAAACACTACTATTTCTGTCCCAATTTTTAAAAGGGTGTATGTTCTTGAAAATTGCGGAAAATTTTTCTCCAGTATGCAAATAGCAGGCCAAACTATAAAGTTTTGAAAAAACCGAAAAGATTTAAAGTATTATTTTTTTTCCCCTGAAAAGATTATGTCAATATAAAACAAACAGAAATTAATTAAAACAACTTTTTCAACAAAATAAATTTTTAAAAGAAAAGTAAAGAACTCCATTAAACAAAAAATGAGCAAAAACAAAATCAAATAATCTACCAAGCGTGAAACTACCACATTTCAGCATCGATAAATAAATGAAACCCAAAACGAACAGAAATTACAATAATTAACCGAGTCAAACTCAAAACGAGCAGAAATTAACATAAGTTTGGCTCAAAACCTCTATGCCTTCCCCATGCCAGAACATAATTTACATTTGAATTTATTGTTGAATTGTAGAAGCTGTATCATCATGTCCTATATGGAAAAATGTATCCCATGGTTTCAGAATTTTACACGTGAGCGAAAGAACAAAGATTTTTAGCTTTCCATAGCATCAATTCCTATTCAAGGATTAAGATAAAAAACTTTTCAAAAGTTTTATTCATTATTTTTTTACATTTGGTATATACAGTATAAAATTATGTTTGGTAGTCGCTACAGTAGAGGTACTGAAATAATTTTGTTCTTGTTATGTCCTGTCTCTTCTACGTGCTTCGAAGCAAGCATGTCTTTTCAAATTAAATCGTAGATAAAGCCTCTAAATGGAAACTTTTTTCACTTTTTGATTATGCTGAGATTTTTTAGATGAACCTTTTATTTTTAAAAAGTTATGGAAAAGGCCATCCGCTTTTAGCTTGTTGATTTGAAATCCATTGAAGTAATAAGTAGATTTTTTTTTTCTTTCCACTAAGTAAGAAGTATTACAAGGACTAAGATTATCATATCAAAATAAATCTTTACTCCTGCATAAGATAGTAAAAGTTAAAAGTAAAAGCATCAAGGAATACCTGATGGAACTTTCAAGGCTTTCTCTAGTTCTTGGCAAACTGGGTTGAATATTATGATAAATGCACTGAAGACATGAGCACCGATTAAGATCTGAGCAGCCACTGTCATTGGTCCTTGAGTTAAATTGTTCAAGATGTTTGAATCAACGCTGTCCCCATATACATAATAGCCAGTTGTAGCCATTGGGAAATATATAAGCATCAAACCTGGAAAAATAATCCTCATCATAATTTTCGAACAGAAATTTTATGCTTTTGCGCTTAATCTACATGAGAGCCATGTACATTAGGATCCATCTTAAGATCCATGTAAATATGAGATCAATCTTATTCTTGAACTTCATCAGCAGTTGTCTTATCTAAATACTGATGGTTATTCATTGAAAAAAAGAGACTATTATA
>JAQQPU010001872.1:59919-74853 GCA_029168905.1 Artemia sp. Kazakhstan ARC1039 | reverse complement strand
AACTGGGACTTGTATAGTTCATCTGCCTGTGCTCTGAGTGTCTCTTTGTAAACACTTTTTGTCACTTTTTTAGTTTGAAATAACTAAAGTCACTTCTTTTGGGAGTATCGTTGCGGCCAACCCCTGTAATGCCCCCTATAACGTAAGGATACATTCAAAAATGTATCTAAATCTTTGGGAAATCAAAACTCCTGGTGGCTCTTGTCATCCATGAGAAATTGGCTGGCGGAACGCGTGGCGAACGTTGTGATTTTATCGCCTCCTGAACAGTTTGCCCGCAGCAGTTGCGTTTTTTTTCTTCTTTTTTTTTGCAGTTCTGTTAATAATTTTAAAGTACTATTTTTGCAGGTGCATATGTCAAAAAGGTAAGGGTCCCAAGAAAGAAGTTGTAAGGTTTCTCTTTCGTATTATGTACAAGAAGAAAATGTTATTTTCTAGAACTCCTAGGAAAGAAAATCCAGAAGCCTAGTTTTCCCTCGAGCGGATTCATTTTAATGCTATGATTTTTCGGCGAGGGATCTTATGTTTTAATAAGAGAAGGGGAACTATCTCTCTGTGACAGTGTATGTGGTGTTTGTTTTTGCTAAAGTTACTGTGGCCATGGTGCGGATGTGGACGGTGTTAATTTATAAGGGAACTTTTCTTTCCTGTTCTGTGCACCCATGAACATTTATAACGATACAGTTTTCATGATAGGATTATACCTTTTTACTATGCCTGGGTATTTTTTCGAAAGCTTGAGCATAAAACTGTAATCAAATTGTTTTGAACTCCATTATTCAAGCTGAACCTCCTTGTTTTTGGCGGAGGTCTGCCTCCTGTCTTTGCGCCGCAATAACAAGCCTAATGTTTTGTGTTTGTTATATTTCTTTATGTTTTCTTTCCTTGTTTCTTGGGGGTTAGGGTTGAAGAGCTGTTTGAAGGAGCTGGAGATCTGCTTTTCCATGTATTCCGAGATGACTTGTTATATCAAATTTGGTTTACAATTCCACTTGGTTTTGAATGGCCATGATAAAAGTGTTCTCGAGTGACGATCTGAAGGGCAAAATGATAATGTCGAATCTGCAAAATCTAGATTAACGGAAGACTTCATAAACTGCAACGAAGATTGAATTTTAATTAACTTATTTATACTTCCGAAAATTTTCTTCTTGGCCAAGATTTTGGTTTTAAGAATCACGATAAATTTTCCTATTCCTGTAACAATCTTCAAAACCTTTTTGGATAGTTGCTAGGAAACGCGTTAAATCACGCTGTTCATTGTGTTGCGAAAACAATTCTTTTGTTTTGTCCTGTTTTTTCTTTCTTTCTGTTTTTGTTTATTGGAAGAGAGTGTAAGGGTCAAACCTCTATTGTTTTTACGAAGAAAGTCGACCTCTGGCCAGATTGATGAGTATCATATTACGTTTTGTAAAGCTACATACGTTTTGGCAACTCTCACCTTTGGCCACTAAGGATATCTTTTGCCTGTCGTTGAGGCAGAATCTGTAGGGTTTGACTTAAGGGAATTCAATATTCTGTATATGGAAGACTGTTAAATTTTTCAATATTTTCAAGGGTTTCCTTTCTCAATGCTAAAATATTTTCTTAAAATGCATAGGAGACTTAACAGAATCATTTTTCCACGGGTCCGAAACGGCTGTCATCTTGTTTTGCTAGCCATTTGTGTCTGTGATTCTAGCTAGGTTTGCTATTTTATTTTCTGCGTTTATACAATGGTATCAAGTGTGCCTCATAAACCTTAATAATTATCCTTTTGCTTAGGGACTTGGAGATTTCCTTTAGCTCCTTTCTTAGTAGGGAAATTAGAAAGTTAGCCCTTGGCGAGAAAATCAAATATAAACGAAGTGAGGTACAATTTACTTTTTAAAGATGATCTGTACTCTCTGAAAAGCTGATGAATGAATGTTTTATCAACAATTTAGGCATTTCGAAATGCTAACAGTATCTTTGTTGTGGTATATGCCAGAAAGAAATTGGATAATGACTTTGCCAATTGTGAGGCCGTGAAAATATGGGGTCGTGGACCGTCCAACACACCCGCCATCTCCCTGCTATTTATTATTATTATTGATTCGAGGCATAAAATGGGTTCATGGCCTATCCTGTTCCTCTCACCCACCTTTCCCACCGTCAAATTTCTAGCAGAAGTATAGGCATGTTGCCTCTTGTTTGTTCCACCCTTTTTGAACCGGGATCATGCAAGGATTTTTCCTTTTTTATGTTGCCGGAAAACAAAAGTGCTCTTGGTCCTTCCAACACTCCTCGCCCTTCCCATCTCAAAGTTTTCAGTAGAAAGCTAGTCGCACTATACGCTGAGTCGAATCGGTCATAAACATGCATTACTTTTCAATCTGTATGGTTTTAAGCCTATGGTCCTTCAACAACGCCCTCTACCCTCCCTAATAGCTTTTCAGCAGAAAGGTAGGTATGTCGTACCTTGATTGAAGTGGAATAATGAGAGGGTTTTCAATATGTGTTGGTGGTGACACGCTGTAGGCACTTGGCTCCTTTAACGCCCACCTCCTAACCCCTTGGAATGCCTTTTTTGCAGAACCATCAACATTTTTAACCTTGTTTAAACCAGAATTGCGTTAAAATTTGCAAGGACTGATGTTTATATTTATTTTCTTTCCAAATGACATGATTTTACAACGCAAGATTTACTTAACTCTGTTTCCAAAGGACTTTTTTTTATTGGTTTTACAGCAGGTTCTTTATCCTTTATTTCTCTATTCCTTTGGAAAAATGAACCTTTCCTTGGTCCTGATCAAAATAGCTTTTTTCATGTTCAATGATTTATGTTTGCCTCCTACTTCATTTGATTCCGTCCCAAAGATGAATGAAGCTAACGATTTTATTTCAGGTGTCGATAAAAAGATAATTTCTTAGAAGGTGATTTCGTAACCATTAAAATTGGAAAAAAGTCTTGACAATAAAAGAGACTAACGACGGAAATTTGGGAAACGAATACAAGATGATTAATGACAGTTGTTTAAAATGGAATTTCGTGTTTTTAAAGTTTTATTCTTTCATATTTTATTGATTACTTTATCCTTACTGATTAAACTCAAATGTCAGAATTGATTCAGGCATGGATCAAAGAAAGAACATCAAATAATAACATTTTCTTTCCCCTGGATCCATCTTTGGTTAATTCAAACCTGAAAGTGTAATGTTCTAAAGTTTACTTTTAGCTTTTTCAAAATTATGAAGTTCTTAAGGCAGCACCTCATTTTCGTCGGTGTTGCCACGTTGAACCTTGAAAAATATATAAATTCTTCCTTATAGATTCAGACATTAACAACATTCTTATTCTCGGTGACAACTACACCTTCAAAGGAAAGCTCTGGCTTTTTAAACTGTTTAGTTTCATATTTGTTTAGCTTATTTTTTTTTGGTTTTTTACTCACGCTTCTTTTTTTCAAATTTGGTGCCCGTTACTACTAAAAACTGCAAAACTCCATATGGAGGTCTTTCATTGGAAGTTTAATTCGTAATATATCATGATTTTGTTGTATAAGTTGTCAATTAACCAATTCGAACAATGAGATTTGATTTTCAGTGTTCCTGGTATGTCAAAACTGGAATTTTGGACCCCGAAATCTCCCAGGAAGCGAAAGCGTTCCTTGAAACATGATTTGGAATCAGCGATAACATTGGAACTCGTATTCCTTGCACTGCCTAGAGTATGAAAAAAGAATAAGATAATTAGAAAAAATTATTGCATCAAAATCTCATTGCTGAAGGGGCGAAATAAGTCAATGCTTCTTCTTATTATTTGCTATCTTTTCAAAACTAAAGATTCAATAGTCACGAACCGATCTTTTTTCAAATCCAAGGTCCAATTTTTTGGCTTATAGTCATAAATTATCTCCTTGTGATCCTTTAAAAACTATGTGTTAAAGGTTTTAACCCTGGGCCAGAATTGTGGCTTCTGCTCGTGAATTTTTATTTTGTGAATTAGAAAAGGTTATTATAAATACATCTGTAGTGTTCTTGTGAATTGCGAGAAAAAAATTTTTGGGGGGTATTTTTTTCTTTTTTGAGCTGTTGGTATTTTTTTTTTCTTTAAAATGTGAATGAGCTTTTGGTCTTTTTTTCTTTGAAATTCTGAATAAGCTGCTGATTTTTTTTAATATTTTTTTTTAGATTTGTTCGTGATTAACGTTTTAAGCTCACAAGATTGTTGGAAATGTAACTTCTCATTAAAACAAATCCTACGAATCCGTGAACTGAATTACCCTAGTTTTCCTCTTTTACCCTAGTTTTCACATTTCTCTGTTGTGATATGTTTATTTCTTCTTTTGTTATATGTGGGTTTTTATTTACTATAGGTGTGTAAACCATGGCTTTCCGGTTTAGTTTTGAGTGAAGTATCAGTATCTATGCAGAGAAATTTCTTTAAAATTCTTCTAAATGTGAGATTAGAACAAAAAGTGATAAGATAAATCATCAATGTAACAACTTTTGCTGACATATTGGATAATCGTTAAAATTAATATAATTTAAAGAAAACATTAAAATAATTGAGTTATTTTCATTAAAATAATGAAAATAAATTAAAATAATTGAGTAAATAATGTGTTTGCTTAACATTTCAGGTCTTGAGTCAAGATGTGAAAAAAGAAAGTCCCCTGCAATTTAAATTCAGGGCAAAATTTTATCCAGAGGATGTAGCCGAAGAAATTATTCAGGACATTACCCTTGTAAGTATTTTTAAAAAGAAAGGGACCTTTTTTCCCTTCAAGTTTAGGGACTTGAATCCCTACACTCGACATTAAATTTTTAATTAAGAGGCTGTATATTATTGCCAAAGTTGGGCATTTGAAAAGTAAGTCAGTGGTGTTACAACTTTTATTTCATCGTCGAATTTGAAGAATAGCACCAGAACACCGATACCCTGGGTGCCCATGTAATTTTTAAAGATGGAGGAGGGTCGAAATTAACACCCTTTGTCCAAAAAGAAACTACACCTTCAGCAGAAAATCAGAGATAGGTTAGCTGTGATAAGTAAAAAAAAGATAATTTTGGAATCAATTTCTCCTTCATTCAGGTCGTTCATTGAATTATTTCACTGTCTTACTTTGTGGGCATGCTTATAGTTGTGTTCAATTTGTCTCCTTAAAAAAAATTAAATAGCAAGATGTTTAATTAAAAAATATTTACTCTTCATAAATTTAGTCTTTCTTTCCCATCTCCTTTGTCATGTTAATATT
Organism: Artemia sp. Kazakhstan ARC1039; assembly: GCA_029168905.1. Classification (NCBI taxonomy): domain Eukaryota; kingdom Metazoa; phylum Arthropoda; class Branchiopoda; order Anostraca; family Artemiidae; genus Artemia; species Artemia sp. Kazakhstan ARC1039. The sequence goes on along the minus strand of JAQQPU010001872.1, from coordinate 69,634 downwards.
TTAGCCGTATGTTTAGATACTGTATAGAGTTTTTGTTGTGATATATAGAGCTTTATCTAATTTAAATAGAATATATTTATATCTATTTGATATTATCTATTTTATAAATGTCGAATTACTCTATTTTGTCGAAAATCAGCTTTAAAAAGAGCTATTGATTTTTAATTCTGTGTCGATTTTAATTGACCTATCAACCTGGGAAGAGAAGCCTCAGGGTGTTAAATCAAATTTGTTATCAGGCACATAATTTTTGGCGTTTTGTCGCAAATCTTGACTTACCATTTTTCTTTCAGTGTCATGTATTGTTCATTTAATTTTTCTATTATTGGTGTTTTCTCAATCCCTTTCACATGATGAGTTGTCGGGGCTAAGTTTTATGAGCTTAAACTGAACATTCCACTTGGGTTTCAGCCGACTAAATACCCATTTAAAGTGGCACAAGATTATTGCAAATTTTGCCCGAGGGATTTTTCAGATCGTCCAGAAAGGTACATGCACAGGGTGCTTCACCCCTCCCCCCAAAAGTCAGACCAGTGCGGCTATAGGTATCGCCATATCATTCAAGAGGGTCAGAGAGAAACCTGTATTGAATCCATTTTGCAATCCTGAATCCATTGAATGGATTCAGGAATCCATTGGATCCATTTTGCAATTGGTGTTGGTTTTAAACAGGCATATACTGACCTGTAAATTTCCTTGCCTTTATTCCTCTTCTTATCTTCGTTAAGTCCATCGACATATTCGCTGATTCAAAAAATCTTCGCTTTTCGATGGTTGAAATAAATAAAATGCTCGTAAATCCCACAGGGGGGGGGGGGAGGTCTAAGGCCCGTCTACATGTCTATAGGCATGTAGGTAGTTTGCATCTAAAAATGATCTTTCAGTGGTTCTTAACCAGTGTTCGATCGAACCCCAGGGATTTGGTGAGTCAATCAAAGTCGGTATACAATTTCGTAAATTTGACAATTTATAATAATATTGCAAATTTCGGTATACTATTTTTTCCTCTCCTACGGTTTTAATGTACCAATGGAAGTCATATTTTGCTATCATTAAATAGCTGACATTCAGTTCTATCCATCTGCAGAATTAAATTGCACAGTTGAAATTGAGTGTGCATGTTTTTTTAGTTTAAAATAACAGACAATTTTTCTAATTTTTAAGCAAGTTCATCTTTTTTTAAGTTTTCAAATGGGGATAATTTTTTAGCTAGTCCTAGAACGGCAGTGTGGTCTAAGGAAAGAATACCTAATTCAAGGTATTACGTCGAAAATAAGCTGCATGGTTATCCCAAATTAGTTTGTTTCAGAGGGAATATATACCTCTAAGAACCAATTCCTCAAAAATATTAAGTTGGCTGATAAGAAAGATCACATTCGGTGATAAACTAAAAAATATACACGATGTTTTAAATTGCAATCTATTACCGAGTTTTATAATAATTCAAACGTTCTTTTATTGACATTTGTCAAAACACACACCCGACGCATGGGATCTGTGCTGATGCGTTTCATTAGCCTATCATTGACTGCAGGTGATAAAGCAACGTCGCTTGGTCTATCTGTGCTGCAGAGGAATTTTTGTGCCAACAGTCAAATTTTCACTGTTTCTTTCTTAATGTTTTAATCCCTTCTTAGCGACTATGTCGAGCCAAAAAAAGGAAGTGGTTCGACAAATATGTGCAATATGGATTCACAAGTGTAATAGAACGTAATGGGAGTCATGGTCCTAACTGCATGGTTTAAAATGTAAAGTTGAGCAGTTCTAATCTAGTGCTGACAAAACTAAACAAACACGATCCAACTCCACGGAAGTTGAAAATACAAGAACACAATGCTCGCTGTAACCAAGGTGAAGAGAGCAAGATTCGATGAAATAGCTACTGTACCTGTTTTTAGCATTGTTTCCATCAGAATTATCCTCAAAGCATCGTACGAAGCTGCTCACCTGATCTTAAAGCAGAGCAAACAACACTCCATTGGTAAAACACTCACAAAAGCAGCCTGTTGAAGATAGTGAATATCATGTCAAGAAAAACGGCTGAATTTGAGTTTTCCCATATTCCCTTTTCAAATGAAGCTATGAGCAACTGAATAGAGGACATGGCCGAAGATCTCATGGCTCAAGTAGTTTCAAACCCGGCAAAATTCAGCCTTTGCTGGACGAGATCATATACATTGTGTGGAAGACGACGTGATAAAGGAAGAATTTTTATATTATCAGCCCCTTACAACAACAGCTAGAGCAGCCGATGTGAAAAACATTGTGGATGACTTCTTCAAAGAAAACAAAATTTGGTGGGATATGGTATCTATAGTTTTACGGACGGAGCTCCAGTTATGCTGACAAGAAAATATGGTTTTGGAGTGCTAGTGAAAGCTAATGCACCACGCGTCATTTTTACACAGCAAAAAACTTGCCTCCAAAATTTACAAAAGTGTTAATAGTTGTAGTGGATTGTGCGAACTAACAACATCATCGAAGCGGAAGAAAACTTCAAGGCTTTTCAAAAAAAAAACTGCTATTAGCTGTTAATTGCTGTTACGAAACGATGAACACAAAATAATAACTTCGCAAACCTTCCAATGCTAGATGATTCTGTAAGAAAGAACGAAGATTTATCTGGAATCAGGGATGTTTCTGTATCCACAGAACTGAAGCAAGCAATTGCCATGCACTAATGAGCTTGCAAAGTCTCTCGGTGGATACCACCAAGAGAGGCGAATAACAACGCTTTCAATGTTTTAGTGTTGACAAATGGTAACGTACCCTGTTATTGTTTCGAAAGCTCTAGTGTTTTAAACCGTTTGTTATAATATATCTATGAAAACTATCCTTTTCGAAGATGCTGGACATCAGAAAAAAGAAAAGCAACAGATTTGGTTGTGAAAATGATTTGAGGCCATGATAGAGCCTTACAAATCTGAACTGGTCTCTGAAAGGCAGCAACAATAGTCACACTGAACTTGCATGTCAAAGTGGTGGGAGTATGTACATCTAATAAGGTTAAGAACCACAATTCATCCAAACCAAGAGTTTTTTTTTTATCTGATGAAAAGTTTGTAATAAAGAAATTATTGTTGTTTATTTTCCTTTTTGCAAAGTGATAGCGGCTTTTTTTATAGGAATTCGTAATTTTAGTGAAAATTAATATGTGAACAATTACTGAATCATAGTTATTAAATTGCAATGAAAAATGGTATACTAAACTATGCGTATCATAAGGCAAAACTGTCTTGAAGGGCATTTAGGGCCAGATCTAGCGTATTTCCCAGAAGCTATAGAGAAACTCAGGTCGCGATGCAAGTGAAATTGCTTCGTATTTTGAATTTTGTATTTCCGTATTTGTATACGGTATATTTGGACAAAAATAATATGATGGTATGACTAAAGTATAAGGCCAGGTCCCACAGAGAGAGAAAAAGATAACGAGAGTAGAAATTACTTTAATTTTAAATATTGTTAATTTGTAATTTGCTATAACTTTCGACCAAAGTTAATATGAAAATGCAAAAACATTTTTTTTTTTTTTTTTTACTTTCTCAATTTTCCTCCAATATGCCAAAGTCATCCCTCACTCAAGATGAAATTGTTTCCCATCTTAAGCCGTTTTATTACGATTGGCTTAAAATTTGAGCAAAAGCAAACTTGGATGATCACGTATTTGATAATGATGACAATGCACTCTCCATACCTGTTACACACAGGGCAGGGGTTTCTGCTGTTCAAAGCAGAGTGGCCAGATAGGGCATATTTAAGCCTTTTCGGCGCGTTTTTGATGTGGCTGCGCATTGGGTTTTTCAAATTGGCGCATTTTTGAGGGGGAAAATCGTTCACTCGGCGCATTTTAATTAAAATAACGGAGCTTCCGGCGCATTTTCACTTTAATGGTGGGGATCTTTTAAAACAGACATCTGGCAACACTGGTTCGAAGTTGTTTCAATTCACAGAATTTCTTAGTGTCTTTGGATTTACAGGGTTTTATAAGATAACTGTGCCTTAGGAATTTTTTTCTTAAATTGAAAAATTTCTTGGTGTTCCAGAGCTCCGCCCAGAACGTTGTGGCCCTGGCTCTTCCCCCGAAATCCTAAATTTTCTTTGATTTCAGAGCATTTATTATTAAATTATTATTAATTAAATTTATTATATTTAATTTATTACTAAATTAAAAAATCAAAAATAATTTGTTTGTTTTTTACTATTCACCTGAAATTTTTTGTTGCCTCCACCCCGAAAAAAATTACATACGTCCCTGGCCTGAGAGCTCCGCGCAACCCTTAATAACAGCTTTTAGAGTATAAAGGATTTCCAAGAAATTTGTGCGTAGATAATTTTGTTCCATGGAGCTGAGAGCCCCGCCCCGGAATGAATGCTTTGACACAAAAAACCAAGATAAATTGACCGTGCATACCTATGATTTCTTCAGACATAGACAATAGTTATTTTACTTTATTAACCTAGATAAATATTCATTAAATTACACGAAATCTGTCTTCTATAGAAAATTAATATTCTTGAATATTTGCCAAACCTTCATTGGCTGCTACCCAGTGTAATGTTGAAATATTTCATAAAACTGTTATTGCTAATTATTGTTTTGAAACATTCCTTACGTACTTTTTTATGACACTAAAAACACCAATTTGAAAAATGGTAAGTGATAAAATTCAAAACTGGAGAGGTTTTATCGTTCTTGCAATTTCAAAAATGGCGCATGTTTACTTCTTATTGACACCTACATGCTTTTATTTAGTCATTTATGTTTGTATATAATTTTTTTTTAATTAGTTTCAAAAAATTTTGTATTTGTATTAGTAAGTCCAAAAAAGGTCATTTTATAGATGCATAACAAAATAGGACATGAAGAATTTTGCAAATCTGTTCGTATGACGATTTGTTGTTTGTTCTGATGCCTGGTAGGTTCGCTGATCAGCTTGGGAAGGAGGGAGAAGAGATCGATGCCTCTGATTTACCAATATAGCTTTTCCAAATTTTTTTATTAGAGTAGGTGTCTGATCGAATAAAATGGGCACGTTTCAAGAACTCAATGGCACTTTCGTAGTTAATATTGTTGGGTATCAGTATTATATTAGTAGCACGTGTTTGAACATCATATATTTCCGCTGATGAATAAGCAGTGTTCTGAGTTCGGAAGCCGGAACGGCTCCCGAACTAAGTAAGTACGTTGTATACGCAAGTAGGGGTTGACGATCTGAGATGGCCAACCAGCGCATTCTTGTTAAACTCTGAATTGAGTTGCCACCTTGGCGTGTAATATTGTCGACATGCAGCTCAAATGAGCAAGGCAAATGTTTTCCTATTCTTCTCAGAGTGACATTTAGTTATTTTGGGTGCACACACCTTTCATTTATAGCAATTAAACGTTATTGATTAGTATATGGAAATTGTTTTCTGTGTTTTTGAGGTGTCGAAAAAGTGTTAGCCTTGTTTGTTAAAAATAACACACATTTCTAATTAGACAAAATGTTTTATTAATAAAAAATAAGTGACGTCAGTTACAAAATATTCGGGAAAAATCCCCCTCCTCCAACCAACAAAAGATTTAAATTCCTTTAGGAATTTTTACAACAAAAGCAAATAATTAAATGAGAACGCCTACAGGTGTTATGAAGCATTTAAATCTTTTCTTTCCCTAATTGTAGCCTTGGTTATGACATTTTCAAGTTTCTTAATTTAGGCAAAAAGTAGTGACAAAAACTTACTAAATGTTAATTTTGGAACCGCTCGCTTTTGTGCGGTTACGTAGTTTTCTTCTTGATTACTCTTGTGGAAACTTACTTTAATTTTGTCAGTGTTTGACAAAAAAAAAAAAAAAAAAAACAACAACAACAACTAAGGTCCAATTTATTTTTTGCAATACCTCATATTGGTAGTCTTATCATCATGTAAAAGGAAAAATGAATTAGGGGGCAGATTTGAGAAGTCTGCTGATAAAAATATTTGTGTGTCATTCTCTGAGATAGAGGCCTTATTCCAGCTAGAGAAGTAAAAAACTTTAAAAATGCATAATAAATTTATTTATGCGTAATTTTTATAGCCAAAAAAACTGCTATAAAATATTTCGAGTGAATTACTCTAAATTGTACACTTGCTGAACATTATTTAGCATTCGCTCATAAAAAGCAGCGCTTGGTCCCTCATCACAAAAATTTATAGTTAAAATTACCCTTGTTGAGGTTTGAAATGGTCGTTTCTTACCCTAATCCTGTCACTTGTCGAACCTTGTGGTAAGTGTTTATTATTAAAGGGAGATGACATGCTAACGAGTTGTTTTTGTACCTTGATTGTTGTTATAGATTCAGAAGGATTTTTCTTAAGCGAAGAAGTGTAACTTGTGCTGAGAGGTGAATAGGTTCTTAATATTTTCTTTAGCTTTAAACCCTCTCAGCCTCAGAGGCGGCTTTAAGTGGGGAACAGTGGGGGCACTTGCCTCGGGCGCAGAAATTATGGGGGCGCAAAATTTCAAACAAATAATGTAAGGAATATAATCATTTTGAATTTATTTTTTATACTTTATTTTTATTAAAATAAAGTAGAGGACGCAGTTGACAGAAAGAATAAGCAAGTTGAATCCGAAATTTTCATTTTCCCCATATCTTCATCACTATTCGTTGAAAATAAAAGTAAGTAGACTGAAATTAAGTAATTTTAATGTTTTTATTTTCATATTTTGTTAAAAACGAAAATTTTATTAATAAATTAAAATCTTGTTAAAATTTGGCCTGAAAATTTTTAGGAGGGGCAAGGTTTTGTCCCGGGCGCAAGAGAAGCCAGAATTATCAATGCTCAGTCTCCAGCTGTTTGGTGACAGTTTTACCTTACACTTTACCAACAGTCCTTACAGTTTACCAACAGGTTGTGTTCTGGTACTCGGTTGTTATTAAGATAAGAAGTATTCATCATGAAATACAATACAAATTACATTTTATTATTTTCCCAAAGGCTCATTGGCCTGTAAAGAAGGGGGAAGACAAACGAGTCACTTACTCAGAGAAGCAAAAAAAAAAAGATCAATTACTCACATAGAGAAGAGCAAAAAGGAGAAGAAAAGAAAATATAAATAGAATAAAAACTATAGAAAACAAAACTAAATAGATTGATAGACTAAATTAATTAAGTAGATTAAACTCCAATATTAAGTATTAGACTTCAATAAAATAATAATAAATATATAAGAAAAATAAATAAATAGATAAAAATAACTTTTAAGAAGCCAAAGAGTTTTAACAATTTTTTGGAACAAACGGAATAAGTGGCACCCTCGAGCTGATTTAAGCAACTTACTTCATACAATATGAATAAAGGATTTAAATCTGACCTAACACAAGGAGTAAAAGGAACTTGAAGGTGATTTTTTGTATTGCGAAGATTATAATTATTCTGATCAGAAGTGAAAAATGACGGAACACTTAGAGGCCGCGGGAGGTCACCATAAAGCTGAGAAGAAGTAAAACATACATACCAAAGAATATACAGTGATTCGAGATCAAGTAATGGGATTAGTTTCCTGAATGAGGTTTCTAGCTTTATTTTAAACCTTAAAAAGTGGTTTAACAGTGAAAGAAAAGTTGACATCCACACTATTGGACAGTAAGAAACGTAAGATTGGATCAAGCAGTGAAAAAGGATTTTCAAAATTGATCCAGGAAAAGTATGTTTAAGTTTCCTTAAAGTACCAAGACTCCTGCATATCTTCATTTTAATCAAATCAATGTGGCGCTTGAAGGACATGTTTTCATCAACAAGAATGACCAAAAAAAAACGGAACATATCGATCTTTAGATCTAAGAATTATCCCATTTGGCTGGTGAATTTCAGATAACTGGGCATAAACCTGAGAAACACGCGAGAAAATAAAAAAAAACTGGACTTTAAACAATTTAGGGCAAGATAATTAGTATCAAGCCATAAGATTACAAAACAATGTTAGATTACACATAACATAACAACATAAAATTACATAATATTAGCAACATAAAATTCAAATTCCTTAGACCCCACTGCCTTTCCATTTACAATTGAAACGAAAATCTATTAATACCGTGACAAATTTCTTAAGACAGTAACAAGTAATAGAAAAATCTTTTTAATATAAAAATAATAATAAAAGTGAATGTTTCTGCTTCAGACCCGGAAGCTTTTGTCAACGGGAAAAATACATTTGTATGTATTTATAAAAATCTAGCTTAAAAAGCAAATAAAATAGCATAAAGGCTACACAAAAAATAAAAAGAAAGGCGATAGGAAACTCGCTTCTAGTTTTCACTCGCTCTTTCTTTTTGTTTTTAGTATAGCATCCGTGTCTTTTCTTCTTTCTTGTTTTGTTTAAGATAGTTTTTTTTTGCTGATAAAAGCTGATGTTAATGCAAAATATTTGCGCTTTTATTATCATTTTTGCATTAGAATAATTTATTTTTTTTACTATCGTAAGAAAAATTATCCGCTATTAATAGACTTGTGTTTTAATTGTGGTTATTTTTGTTCCAAGACAACAGATAGCACACAACTATAAGTAAGTTGTATTACTGTATGTGGAGAACAGACTGCAATGTTAGACCCTTTTATCCTATGTGCCCTAGGCTATGATAGCTCTATGGATTTTAAGTAATTTAGGGATCCGATTTATCCCTAAATTACTCCGAGAGATCTCCGATTTCTCAATCGGAGATCTCACTCCAATTCCAAAGAAAGGTAAACTCGCAACCCAGTGCTCGTCCTTCCGCCCTATAACAGTGGCCACTACCTTCTGTAAGCTTTTTGAACTTCTGTTCATTGACCAACTGAACGCAAAATGCTATGTTCCACCTAACCAATTTGGATTCCAGCCACGTCTCGGTTGTGCCCACGCTTTGTCGGTTGTCGCGAACGCATTAATCGATGCTGATGCATTAGGTGAAACTCTCGTTTTGGCTGGGCATGATGTTCGTAAAGCGTTCGACTCTCTCATTCACGCCGCTATGCTACTCCATGCAGCAAAACGTGGAGTGAGCCCCTCATATATCAGAGCCCTTCGAGACATGTATTTTCGTCTTAATGTTCGCCTAATACTTCACCCATTAGCTAAAGTTGACGGCTCTCAAGTCTATGCACCAACTCCTAATATTTTTGTCAATGTTGAAAAAGGTACCCGTCAAGGTGCTGTTTCTTCCCCTTCACTCTTCAATAATGTAGTTCTTGATGCACAGTCAGCTGTTCCCACATCATTCATCTTTGCCGGTCTTGATTTATCTCTCGTATGTTATGCAGACGACATTCTGAATGTGAGCCGCACTATCCAGCGCATAAGCGAGACTTTCGCAACGCTACAATCTGAGTATGCGAAACTAGGTCTTCAGTTCAATGCTGAAAAGTCCGAAGTTGTATTCTTCAATTGGAAGCAAGTGTCACCTAGGGATATTCCTCTCGGAAATAGTAGGATTAAGCCAGTAGATCATATCACCTACCTCGGTCTTCCCATTGGTTCGTCAGTAATGCACACGCGGAAACTATTAATTGCTCACATTGAGCGTAGAGTTGGGTTATCATATGCTTCTTTTGTAACTAATAAGTTACGGTTCAACCGCCATCTTCTCTCGAAACTTTTTAACTCTGTCGCTCTACCACATTATTTGTCGTTTTGGAAAATGCTCACAAATTCTGACAAGTCAAAAATTCGTTCAGTTTTATTCCGGTTGGCAAAATATCTTTTACGTTT
>JAQQPU010001872.1:41142-59819 GCA_029168905.1 Artemia sp. Kazakhstan ARC1039 | reverse complement strand
AAAAAAAAAAGAAAAGAAACATGTCGCGTACCTACAGAGCAGTGTATAATTGTGTTTTTCTTTCTCGTTTTGTGTAATTTGTTCTAAGTGCTGATTTAGATCTTAGCTCCAGCATTCGTCACTACAAACCACATGTATAACTCCTAAGTTTATGTGTATTGCTTTTTTTTGTTTTGCTTATTGCTCCGTCTTTTCCTTTTTTGTATGACGGGTTTTCCAATAAATAATAATAATAATAATAATTTGCCTGTTCTGGTTGTAATAAATTGACACATAATTAAGGATAACTGAGTTCTGAAGCCATACCTAAATCTTGACCCTACTTTGATCGTTTTGCTCTCTCACGTGCTCATAAGTTAGTAACATGTTAATTGCTACTTTTCTTTTTAGAGGTTATTTTACCTGCAAGTGAAGAATGCCATTTTATCAGATGAAATCTACTGCCCGCCCGAGACATCTGTGCTGCTAGCCTCTTATGCTGTTCAGGCCAAATATGGGGATTACAGCAAAGCTATCCATGAGCCTGGGTTCTTGGGTAGTGATCGTCTCCTCCCTCAGAGGTAAAGTTTTCCATTATGTTAGTATAAAGAAATTTTAAAGTAGGACCATTGTTGTCTGACTCAGTTATGTTTTGTGTTGGCAGGAACAGGGAGGGAGTTAAAGCTCTCCTTCCTGAAGTATTTATAACTGTCTATCGTAATTATGAATTTTGCTACCTTTATTTTTTTCTTAATTCGTTTGTTTTACCTTTTTTCCTAACCCCCCCCCCCCCACCCCGCTCCAAAAAAAACTATATGTGCCTTTGACAGAGTACAGGACATTCTAAGAGAAAAAATAAACGTAGTGCAGCCGAGTGCACGATATTCAAGGAGAAACGATAAACCTACTTTGGTTTGATATTTATAAATATTAAAGCTCAAGTTTTCTTACCAATGTTCACAAGCTACGTGGCTTTGCTCGTTTTAGAAAGTTTGTATTTTTTTTAAGGTTATTTTTATCTCTATTATTTTTTGCAGTTGATTTTTTGCAGTGGGACAAAAATGTCCCACTGCACCAGGGAACCGAACTTCGCTCGTTGAAGCAAATTTTAGACACTAAAACGGTGTTTGGTATATCTCCCCTCCCTCTACGTAAATACAATCCCCTCACGCCCTAATTCACACAAGAAAAAATGTCTGTGTAGTTTTTCTAGATTTAGTTCAATTGACGTTTAATTTTATTTGTTTCCTAGTCAATTTATAACTTGGTGTCTCTGGACTATATAAACGAAAACCAAACTTACTTACTTTACTGAAAAATTCAGTCCAAAACAGCAATATTTGAGTTAAATATTTTACTAAGATCATTTTCAAAGTTCAGTTGATAAGTTCTGTCAACCTGCAAGGTTCAATTGACCTGCAGCCAAGGCCGGATCCAAGGGGGGGGGGGGGGTTATAAACCCTCTCCCCCGCGAAATGTTTGTCCGACTCGTAAAGCGTAACAAAAATGAATATAAACATATTTTTCATGCGATTTAAAAGTTTTTTTTTGTAAGAAAAAAGAAACCGAAAAAAATTATTTTGTAACGCCCCCCAGCCCTCCCCCCCCCATAAAAAAATTGTGGATACGGTCCTGCCCGTAGCGCTGCTAATTAATTGAACAGTAGCTGCTTTCAAGTTTCATAAGAAATACGGGATCAAATAAAACGCAAAATCAACCCAGGTCGGAACCTTAAAGAATAGTAATGATGTGATTTATGTGATATTCACTCACCTTATCCAGCTGTCAACCTTCATTTTGACAGTATTTTCCGGTTTTTGTGTCTCCGAGGGCCAGGGAGGGGGAAACCAAATTTCCCATAGCCGTGACCTATCTAGATCGTTTTTTTTACACAGGAATATGTTAGGCTACTATACGAATTTTTGATACAATTATTGCTCGCTTAAAAATGTAACACAAAATTAAGTGCTGTGTATAAAATACACTTTGATTTAGTCTGAACTTTTGAAGAATAAAATCATAAGGATTGTCAAAATTTTGAAAACTAATTCTATATAGATAAGTTCTGCAGCTGCTATTTCTAAATCAATTTACATCTATTTAAATATAGATACAGATCTCTATCTAGATCCATTTCTTTATAATAAAACTACTTCCAAATTGATACCTCTTTTGCAAGGTCGATCTTTTTTAATTTTCATTTATGCTTAACCCTTTTCTTTGTTTTTTTGGATGGGTTTTCAGTTAAATTTGGCCGAACCCGAGAAGCATAAGGATACAAAGCTCAATCTAATGATAGTAGACTGTGTTTTTTTAAAGACTGATATGGCAGTTAAAAGTGAATTTTTGTTTACGTACGGTTTCAAAATAGTCTTGTTCGTACAAATGATAACCGATGTATTGAAATTTGGACAGTGTTTGTGTAAATTTATCTGTTAAAATGATTTTATATTTATTTATAGATTAAATCCTAATTGCCGTGAAATTCACTTGCATATTTACACAAGGGAGGAGGGACCGGATAAACATAACTATTGAGTTTTGTAACTGAGTTCCTTCTGTAAAAGCTTGAAATAAGAAGTAAGGTCAACGAACTCAGAGATCTTGGTATTTGGAAAAAACGGACCATTCTTTTGTGATCAAGCATTTGTACCAATGGTTTCTGAATATTGACTTATTTTCGAGTTCCAATTGATTCTAAAGTTCTAAAAACTCTCGAATTCCAAACCTCTCGAACCTAATTGATTGAAGTTCTGGTTTACTAATCTTTTTCTTCAACATAAGGTGTTGTGGTTTCTCACTTGTCTTGCTAAAAGAAAAAGCAGAAAATATCTACCTAAAAATATTTTCTCGGCTTAATTCAAATAAAAGAGTAGAGATAATTATCAAATAATTATCTTGATCAGCATTCGGAGCTGATTAGTTTTCACCTGACGTTGTTAGGCACCAGGTTGACTATAAGGTTTTGCTAGAATGTTGTTACTAGGGAATCTTGCTTATCAGAATTCACCTTCCCACTTCCCTACTTGTTATAGTGATTCCACTTCCTTACTAGTCATAAAATTTCCTCTTCTTTACTTATCCTGACGTTTCCTTTTGGAATCCCACCACTAAAGGCAATTATTATAATTATTATTATTTATTTCTAACCCACACTATAGAGAGGTACAATACTTGGAGTATCTATAAATAAAAGTTCAAATAGGGATAAAATCCTTTTAATAGACAGTGATGATGATAGCAGTGATAGAAATTCACAAAAATACCAGATATTTCGGTCACATATACAGTGACCGTCATCAGTAGTAAATCACGATGTTCTTGGAATAGGCTATCACGAAGAAAAACACATGAAAATACAACGCAAATCATTATAAAAAATCAAAGAAAACCCGTTACAGAGTAACATAAAATTTAAAAGAAACTAACACAAAAGAGAAATAATAGAAAAGGAAGGGAAAAAGGAGAGAAAAAAACTCACAATTTGCTGAATCTAATGAGCAGTAACTTACAGAAATATGGACACAAGCTGCCATTATTGTTATCATTATTTGATTTTTACTCACTCTTTGCAATATTAAAAATGTGGAGTGACCAAAGAGAGAAAAACAAACAAACAAATTAAGGAAAAATAACTTACTGAAAAAACTTGATAAGGTGATGGTGCGGAGAAAAACGGATACAAGCGGTGTTTGAAAGTTTTCTGTGTAGTGCTTCCAGTTTTACAGTAATATCAGGAATAAGAAATTTAATAATAATTACACGGTTTTTAGTCCAAGGTGGAAGAAACAACAAAAATTTACAAAATCTAAATAATTAAGCCGGATTCTTTTTAACTCATTTTTCTTAAGAAGGGGAAAAATTCCAGAAGCAAAAGAATTGAATGGTCACAAGAAGTTCGCGGAGACATGAAATGATTATTTTAGACCCATGTGTGAAGTAGGGTGCAAAAACGGCTCACCTTAACTACGCTAACAACAAATATTACGTTAAATTTTTATTACTGAAATGCAGCGCTAAAAATTTCTATATAGAATTCTATACATTGAACGAGCGTGTACCGGGAATACCATTAAAAGTGAGCTTGTAACCCTTCTTAACTTCAACCCTTCCTCAACAGTTGTATGTAAACGAGGTTAATGTTGTTTTAAGAAACAACAGGTCTTGCCCATCTATATGCTTTTGGGAAATAATGCCCTTGAAAAAGAAAATAGGTACATTTTTTGCCCTTGAAAAAATAATGGGCATCTTTCCGGTCACTTAAAAAGTGCACTAGAACTTATGATTTCCTTTTAAATGAGCCCTCTCCCGATCTTTTAGGATCATTGGTTTGAAAATGTCATCCCTGAAAAAAAAATGAAAAACGCGCATCAGTGATTTTCATCGGACAAAAAATACAAAGTTCCATATTTTTGTACATATGATCTCGAAAACTCTACAGTTGGGTTCTCTGATAGGCTCAATCGGACGATATTATTTTCGGTAAGATCACTTGACTTTTTGGGGATGTTTTCGACAATCAAGCAAATTATCTTAGGTTCGAAGCTAAGAGATTTTCTTAAGTTAGAATCAGTATAAAAATCCATTTCTTTTGACGTATGTATTGTTATCAAAATTTCGTTTTTTAGAGTTTCGGTTGCCACTGGGCTGAGTCGCTCCTTACTAATAATAGATAGATATATAATTTATTCAGCCGCTAGGCCATACACTTCAATAAATGGTATAACTACTAACAAAAAACAAAAACCTTAAACCCATTATTTACATCTTTTTAAACCGTCTTTTATAAATCCAGTCACTGCTATAATCGTCTCCCGGGATGCAGATTTAAGGATCCCAGGAAAAAACACTTCCACATCACCTAAATACTTCAATGTCAAATCTGAAAGCCCCTGGCACACCGTCAAAAAATGGAGCAAATTTTCTTCCTTTATACCACATAAAGAACAAGTATATCATGATCTTGGGCCCTGAGCATTTCTTTCAAATACTTTTAATCTACTTTTTAAGGGCAAACCATTCGCTCGGACCTGGAACCACAGACGCAAGTTTTCCGGTGGCAAATTCAGCTTAAAATAATATTCTAGTCCAAAAGACTCTTTTATCATAGAATACTGGCGCAAGGTTTCAGATTTTCGAATCTGTTCATGCCAGAGTTGGATCTCTTGATCCTCCTTAACATGTTTTAGCTTCCGATAAATTTCCTCTGGATCGCCTGTTGGACCAAGACCTTCATTCCAAGCGTATGAAAGTCCGGCTTTATCGAGGAGGGCTTTAACATGGAACGGCCACGATCTTTTTCTACCTTACTGCAATAATTCAAAATATGCGGCTTTCATAAGCCTCTCATCTGGTAGTTAGATAATTTTCAGCCAAAATTTTACAACTTGTAGTAACCTTTCTTTATGCAGCGAAAACAAACCTAGATCTCCCTTAAGATCCTGTGTATGAGTTGTAGCATGTACCCTAACGAATCTTTTATAATATTGTAATTGAACCATTTGTAATTGCGGGATCACCTCATATCCCCAAAGCTCCACGCCATAATGAATAGTAGGGCGAATTTTCTATTGAAATAAATACTTATGCATTTTAATATTTTTAATTTCATTTAAAGCTGAAATCCTTAAAACTGCTGAAGAAACCGCTTTACCTCTACCCACCATTTCTTTCACATGATCCTTCCAATTTCCTTTATTATTTAATACAAACCCTAAATACTTAAAAGTTGTACTTTTTTTCAAATCAATATCCTTAAATAAAAATTTACCATTATTTTTATGTGTCCCAAAAACTACAACTTCAGTCTTTTGGATATTTAATCTCATTTTCTTTTTTCCAAATAAACATCTAATATGGTAAACAATTTTTGCAAATCTTCGGCGCTTCTAGCTATCAGCGCCGCATCATCCGCAGATAACAACAGAGACAAAGCTAAATTTACTAAACTCACTGTTGGTGCCCATTTTTCCTCAAAAAACTCAACAATATCATTAATATATAAACAAAATAGCCTCGGTGACAAGGTGCTGCCCTGTTTAACTCCTACCCCGCAACTAAATAAATCCGAAAACCCTTTCTCTGCTACCTTAACCATTCCTCTTGTTAGCCTACACATATCACACACAAGTCGAACAAAAATACGGGGCAGTCCTATCCTCAACAATTCTACGCACAACAAAATCCTATCAACACTATCGAATGCTCTCTCAAAATCTACGAAAGCTACCAATAAATTACTCTTACCTCTACTATACTTTTCTATCAACGCCTTAAGTACAAATACCCTGTCAACTGTGCTATATCCTTCCCTGAACCCACCTTGTTCCTCACGAATTATTCGATTCATCTTTAACCAATTAGCTAGCCTATTATCAATCAATTTCTCTAGAATCTTACTTAAACATGGTACCAGAGCTATAGGCCTATAGCTGCAATGCAACCTCGGATCCCCTTTTTTAAATAACGGTAAAATTAAAGACGTCTTCCATCCTGAAACCCAAATTCCTGATGAAAGCACACTATTAAACAGCAGTATAAAAATTGGCATAAATAAACTTGAAATTTTTTATATAAACGAGTTGGAATTTCATCAATTGCAGGAGCTGTTCCTCCATCCTATTTCCTTAACACATGTGCAACCTCCTCAATATCTACCTCCTCTGTTAACGAATAATCTTCCTCCCTCATAGGGTAATTATATTCCTCCGAAATATTCCCAAATTCTTCATCACACCACTTACTAAGATCTCCTTTACTTGCGAAATGTTCCGGCCAGCTATTTGGATTCGGGATTCCCTCTGGCGCTTTTCCTTGTCTTTGGTTTACCCTTCTCCAAAATTCCTTCATATTATTCTCCAAGTAAAAACGGCCCATTTGCTCGATTTGACGTGTATTAAATCTCTTTTCTTTACTTTTATTAACCTCTTATGGCATCTCCTAACCTCGCGAAACCTAACCAATAGTGTTGCTTTCTCAACCTCATCTCTAGCTTGCTTTACCCGATTTAGGGCCTCTGCTAACAAATTTTTACTACTTAAACAATCAAGGTCATAAAAACTTTCACTAACTGGTTTTGATGAACTCAATACTGGCGCTGATAGATCCAGTAATAACGTATTAAAATTAGCTTATAATTCATCACTAGAATCACTACTTAACCTTAGCTGCTCTAGTCTCCGACAAACCTGCTCTTTACTAAATATAGCGCTTAATGCATTCTGTTCGCTCTCACTCCACTCTCTCTTTAGCACTCACTCCACTCTACTTGGTGAAGTATACCTAAAAACTGCAAACAACTATATTCATTAACTCTACACTCAAGGCCTGAGCTTAACTTAATCGGTAGGTGGTTAGACAACTGAATATTCAAAACTTCAACATTCAGTGATTCCACATCCAAACGAAGGCCAACCAGAACATAATCAATAATACTAGGCCTCAGACCCGAAAATACTAGGCCTTTGACTTCTTCTTCTTCTGTGATGACGACTAATGCACGCCCCCGGACTGGATTCTTGAAAACGGCCGATTGTTTTCGTATTGGATATTGGAATGTTAGAACAGTTAATCAAGAAACACAGCCAGGAAAACTCAACAGTGTTATGAGAACCCTTGATAAGTTCCGTATTGACATAGGTGGACTTTCTGAGACCAGGCTTACTGGTTTTGGGACTTTGAAATCTGAGAATTACCACATCTTGTATTCCGGACTTGAGACTAGAAAAGAAGCAGGTGTCGCAATGGCACTAAGTAATCGGGCCAAAAAATGCCTAGTGGACTGGGACCCAATTGGTGAGCGGATTCTTCGTGCCCGTTTCGCCACTTCACAGGCCAAATTGACAGTTATTGTAGTGTACGCCCCAACGAATGATGCCTGTGATCGAACCAAAGATGAATTTTATCGTGCGTTATCGAATGTTGTTGCAAAAACGCATCGTCATGATATTGTGACTGTGTGTGGGGACTTTAATGCTAAAGTTGGAGGTGATGCTTCTTATGCCCCAACTATCCTCGGTAAACATGGAATGGGGGAAATTAATGACAATGGTGTGCGACTAATCGATTTTTGCGCTACTCATGAACTTATCGTCGGCGCCACATGGTTTCCACATAAACAGATTCACAAGTATACTTGGAACTCGCCTGATGGTGTAACACGAAATGAAATAGACCATATCCTAATTGAGAGGCGCAGGCGACGATGTTTAGAGGATGTTAGAACCTTCCGAGGTGCCGACTGTTATTCCGATCACCAACTTGCTGTTGCCAAGTTCAAGCTGAAACTAAAAACTGTGACAAAGCCCCAGCGGCCAGTGAAAACCTTCAATTTGAGGAAATTGCAGGACCCGAACGTAGTGCAAAAGTATAATACAGCTTTGTCAAACAAGTTTTCCCTTCTAAGGGACGAAGTGTCGCTGGATAGTCAGTGGGAAAAAATTGCAGAAGCCGTGAAAGAGGTTGCACAAGAAGTTGTGGGCTACAACAGGAAGAAGAAAGAGCAGTGGATATCTGAAAATAGTTGGGATATTATTGATCTAAGGTCACAACTCAAAATCCTCGTAGATAAGTATGACCATAGCACGACTTGTTCTAGAGAATATGTAGATAACCTGAAAGCGCAGTACAAGCGTCTCCATAAGCAAGTCAAAGCAGCAACCAGGGATGATAAGAGGATTTACCTCGAAACTATGACCGAACAGGCTGAGGCAGCCGCTAGACGGGGAGATAGCCGTTCTGTGTATGCCATAACGAAGCAGTTGGCGGGTATTTCAAAGGCGTCGTCAACCCAAGTTGAAAGCAAAGATGGCATTTTATTAACCCAGACTGATGACATAGTCCGACGCTGGAAAGAGCATTTTAGCGAGGTACTAAATCAGATGCCTCCCACAACTACTTTAAATATCCCTGAAGAACCACTGTTCGATCTTGGAATATGTCCTGGACCTCTCATACTTATTGAAGTCAAGGAGGCCCTAAAGACTTTGAAAAACGGAAAGGCTGCAGGCAATGATGGCATATCACCAGAATTACTGAAGTACGGTAGAAGCGCCCTAGCCGAACCCATATTTGAACTTCTTTCCCGTGTTTGGGATGAAGAAAAAGTCCCTAGTGAATGGTCGAAGGCAGTAATTGTAAAACTCTTCAAAAAGGGACAAAAGACTAAGTGTGATAATTGGAGAGGTATTGCTTTACAGTCTGTTGGCAGCAAAGTTCTGTGCCAAATAATTCTTAACAGGATTCAAAGTAAAGTGGAGAAAGTTCTGAGAGATGAGCAGCACGGATTCCGCCAGAATAGATCGTGTTGCGACCTAATATTTAGCCTGAGAGTCCTGCTGGATGAATCCAATGAATGGCAAGTTCAGCTACTTATAGTATTTATAGATTTTCTCAAAGCCTTCGACTCGATACATCGCGGAACCATATGGAAGATTTTAGTGCATTATGGAATTCCGACCAAAATTGTAAATATAATTAAAGCGCTATATCATGATATCATGTGTGCAGTACAGACAGAGGGTGGCCTAACGGAGTGGTTTTCTGTTCAGTCAGGTGTAAGGCAGGGCTGCATTCTATCACCATTACTGTTTGCCATAGTGATAGATTTTGTTCTCCGTGGATGCAGTTTTAGTGGCGGTATACAATTAAATCCACTGAGAGAACTCAATGATGGTGATTTTGCTGACGATGTTGCGCTTATTACCCACGACCCTGAAGATATGCAACGCAACATTAATGAACTCGGTCGTATGGCAAATGCTGTCGGACTCTCCATAAATGCTAACAAGACCAAATCAATGTCGAATGCAGTCATACCTGACTTAGCCGAAGGACTTTTGGTTAACAACGAGGAAATTGAGGAAGTGAGAGAGTTCAAGTATCTCGGCAGCATTCTTACGCAAGATGCCAATTCCGAAAGAGAAATACTGTGCCGAATAACTTTGGCTGGGTCTGCTTTCAGCTACCTTAGAAATGTTTGGAGAAATAATAAATATTCCCAGAAGTTAAAGCTTAGAATTTATAATAGCAATGTGGTCTCTGTCCTTATGTACGGCTGCGAAACTTGGAGCATCACTGCTCAACTAGAACGACGACTCCAGGCATTCGACAATAATTGCCTAAGATCTATCCTAAATATACATTGGACAGAAAGAATACGAAATGATGAAATATATCGTATGACAAATCATACCCCCATCCTTGATCTTATTATAAAGCGGCGATGGATGTATTGGGGGCATATGGTGCGAATGGGGGAAGGAAGGCTGCCGCACGATGCATGGTGTTGGACACCCCCCGGTCTCCGCAAATCAGGGAGACCGAAAATGACCCTTGGCAGGTCGCTAATGAAGGAGGCGAAGCTGGCGAGGTCCTCGTTGGAGGAGCTATGGTTGAAGGCTCAGGACAGGTCGTCGTGGCGAATCACTGTTGCTGCCTTATGCGCCCCCAGGCGTAGGAGGACCTAAGTCTAAGTAAGTAAGTCAGACCCGAAATGCAAGTATAATCTCCCCTTGACTTATCCACCCCAAACCTCCCATTTCCAGTCCCAACTCCAACCTCCAAACAAAGTGCCAGGAGTTTTCTACCCCAAACGTTAACTTATCTTTTATCATCCATGCTCTTTCTGGGGATCCTATACATATGAGGAACAACATCATAAAAGGCCTGTATATCAACAACAGGCAGCTCAGCCAAATCAGCTGTATAAGCATTAAAGTCTCCTACCAGCAATATTTTATGGGACATAAATTTACTACAAAAAACTGTAGCTTCTTTTTGTAATATAGACCATGTATCCTCTGCAGTATATGAGCTAGATTGCAGTGGGAAATAAGCTGCACAAACCAACAATTTCAGACCTGAGTGACATACCAATCTAATCCAAAAAAGGTTTTCTGATTCACTTTTCAGCTTATTAAAAGACAAAAAAGAATTATTCTTTAAAAGCACTAAGATACCACCGTAATGCCAGGAGTTCCTTGACACAGAACGGGTAACATGTTCGGTTTTGAAACCGCGAAAAGATGACACTTCATCACCACTGTGCCATGACTCTACTAACGCAACAAAATCAAATTTTGTTATTTCAAGTTCCACTTCATTTTTTTTGTTCCTTAGTCCTTGAACATTCCAAGACACAAACTTGACCACGTTATCTCGTGTATGGCCTGCGTACTGCTAATTTGTGTTTATACTTTGATCAGCTGCAAGATTGAATGGTGTCTCTGGAGGAATTCTCTGTGATTCACTGAAATCCATCCTGTAGTAGTCTTTACGTGTGTTATACGTCGATCTTCCTATATTATCACGGTATGGGCTACCACCACTAGTATCACCTCTTCTTCGGCCACCACGAACATTTTTTGGAGGATTCCTCGGTAGATCATCGGGACTGATTATTTCTGCACTCTTACGCACTCTTGGTCGCTTGGGCATAGCTTGCGCATCTACAACTGTACCGGTATCGCTGTCTTCACTACCCGAATTTTCTCCCCCCGAACTTCCAAAGTAGGGCTGATTTACTCTTCACGCTTTTGTGCCGTGAGAATTGCAAGCCCTCGTAAAACGTGTCAGCAAAAGATGTAAGATACCGGTAAAATACGTAAAATACCGGTAAAATGGGTAAAATACCGATAAAATACCGTTAAAATAGATAAAATACCCAATTTTGCCTGTTACAACACTAGTTACCGTGAATGTTGACATTCACCGGTGAATGTCTGAAATACTTTTCTTTTTCTCCTTGGATTTAATCTGCACTGCCAGTCAACTTTTTCAGTTTAATGCAAGGTTTAATGATGACAGGTTTGGTTTGGTTAGCTTAGGTTTTTAACCCGTTTCTGATATATATATATATATATATATATATATTATATGTAGAAGTACGTGTAGCATAATTGTATATAGCATTTTCTTCATGCTAATTATTTTTATCTTGTAATTTTTTGACATTTGCTTTGTTATTTTTAGGGTTATGGACCAACATAAACTTTCTCGTGATGAATGGGAAGAAAGAATAACGATATGGTTTGCTGAGCACAAAGGAATGTGTCGGTATGTTTGGCTTTATTTATGCTAGTCTATCTAGTCTATTCAAAGTTCTGTAGTGCTCGGAATCATTGTGCAGAACACACTGAAGTATACAAAATCAGTGTTCTGTTTGCCTCAAAATTTCACCTCTGATGGTTGTATTTACTTCTTAGAAAATTTTACCAATCCGGATGTCAGGATATAATATATTTAATATTGCTTTTCCTCTTTTATTTCCTCTGTGAGTTTGTATTTCTCAGTTAAAAAACT
The DNA here is from genome assembly GCA_029168905.1 of Artemia sp. Kazakhstan ARC1039. Classification (NCBI taxonomy): domain Eukaryota; kingdom Metazoa; phylum Arthropoda; class Branchiopoda; order Anostraca; family Artemiidae; genus Artemia; species Artemia sp. Kazakhstan ARC1039. Next base: position 47,540 of record JAQQPU010001872.1, on the reverse strand, counting down.
CACCGGTCAGTTGAAAAATTATCGAAACTTATAACGGATTCGTCTAGCATATCAACCAAATGTTTTAATCGTGTAGTTGAAATATCCCTTTTGATGTTAATTTCGGTACATCATTGGTGGCTGACGTCTACTCCCCCCTGAAAATAATCCCTCGCAGGAAATCCTCCGGAAAATCCCCCCTCCGCAGCTGATTGGTCTCAAATCACTTTCGACTTGTAAAAAAAACGACTAGAACTCTTAATTTCGGATCTAATGAGCACCCTCCGAAGTTTTTGCGACAGTGAGGTGGAGGTGTGGTTGAAGAAGGGGCAGTCCCTCTCCTATACGGAAAAAATTCTCCTTATTTTGGGGTTTAATGTGACTCTTTGCTTTCATAATAACAGTGTAGATCAGGAATATTCCCAGAAATCATAAGGGAATAGATATCAATGTCACGTTTTTGATGCTTTTTTTTAAAGTTTCTTTTGTAACCCTCTCCCCCTAAAAAAATATACTCCCCCCCCATCAAAAATCCTGGTTACGGGCCTGAAGAGTATGCCTCAATTTCTACCTCCACCCTTCCCTTGTCTCTCCCTTAGAACTAATTCTGGATTTATCTGATGGCTCAATGAGAGCTTGGATGTTTTGGCATTGAAAGGCACCCGCTGAGGTATCTCCCTCCCTCCCTGATTACAAAACAATCAGAGTACCCCATTGCAGAAGTGTAAGTGCCTTTCGAAGTTTTGTAATTTTTCTTTTGCGTACAGATAGTATTTGTGAGACATTTTTTTGTATTGTTAGACATGTTAGATAGTATTTGTCAGTATTTAGACGTTTTTTACGAGGGGGAGGGGGTTTCTGCGGGGGGGGGGGGATTGTCTGGGGGAATTTTCAGTGAGGAGAAAATTTTTATCAGCAGGGATGTATTTTCCACTGATGGTGGTGCTATTTCGAGGAGAGGGGGTAAACGCCTAGAACACCATCGTTGATGCAACTGTGTCTTATTATGGAATCATTGTAGTAACAAAGGCTCTAGGGTTCTAAAGGCTAATGACGCATCATACTTTTTTTAATCAAATTGCATTGATAGAATTTTTCAGCAACCATTCATATCTTTGAAAAAGAAAAAATAATCTTAATATTCGAAAAACTTCAAAGTAAAAAATGCAGTTACTACCTGTGATCAATGCTGCACACGCTTCTCCCCTATCTCACTTGGTTCAGGGTTTTATTTGTCACTATTTTGCTCTATACTCATATAACATATACTCATTATTTAGTCACTATTTATTTATTCCAGGGAAGACGCCATGATGGAATACTTGAAAATTGCCCAGGATTTGGAAATGTATGGTGTGAACTATTTTGAAATAAAGAACAAAAAAGGAACACCTCTTTGGCTGGGTGTGGATGCCCTAGGTCTCAATATCTATGAAAAAGAAGACAAGTAAGCCCTGGTTGGGATTTTTTTAATTCTCTAGTTTACCCTGATTCTCTGGTTCCACATTCTCCATAGTTTTGGCTTAGAAAAGGGCCATAACCGTAAAGAAATATTTCTAGAAACATTTTGCAATTAGGAAAAGAATAATCTTGAGATGCGCTAAATTTGAAAAAGTTATAACTTAAGTAATTTCATATCTGAGTAAGCATGCTATCCGAGTGTCGGCATTCAAGATTTGTATCGGTCTGATCGGTTTGGTGATTATTATGAAGAGAATCAGGGGATCGAATGTCTTTTCACTTCGCGTCAAACCTACGATTCTTCAATAGCAATGTTCTTTCGATTCTGACACTGACGCACGTAGCCGGATCATGGCATATTAATGGATGAATGAATGAATGATGCTGCATTAACAAGAAAACTCTGAAAACATCAAACTGCCGAACTTGTTGCTTTCTGTCAGGTAACCTACACTGTATTAAAAAAAAAAACAAAAAAAAAAAAAAAAAAAACATAAGTACATTATAAAAACATACAGCAATGAACCCAACTGGCCTGTAAAATAAAAATGAAACAACCAAACTGTCACATTAACATGATATATTACAATTTTCATTATTTATGATTTCAACGAACGCTGGCAGAAAGCTCTGCAGAGCTCAGTTCTAGCATTAATAGGATTTAGAGCAGGGATTTTTTTGTGCTTTTAATCGAGTTAAACGTGGCATTGGTGGACAATAAAAGACTAGGAGTATACAATGAAAGCGTGGGTTACAACGCAAATTATTCCCGAAATTAGTGCAAAGAGTAACACGTCGGGCTGCCAAGGTAGGGAGGCGGATTCCTTGAGGAAGAGAATGTTAGGCGCTTCGCCCTGACCGTAAATAATTCTCAGCGTTCTCTTTTGGATCATTTCTACCCCATCAGGCTGATCCACCGTAAGATGGATCCGAGCAAGAGCGTCGGATCCTGGCCTTTGAAAATACGTGTCTCCGGAGAATCCTATACGCCGGACAGTTCGAGTCTAACATTGAGATGGGGAAAAAAAATGACCAACCAGCTTCTTATTACAAATATCATCCGCCAACGTCGCCGGCAGTATCTTGGCAATGTATTGAGAATTGGAGACCTTAGGACTTTCCAAATCAATTTCCCAGTGGGAACCTGCAGGATCGAGAAGGAGGGGTCGGCCCAAGAGCACGCTACCTTGCAATTGCACTCACCAGTCAGATCTGCGCTCTCTTAACAAGTTCTTGCATCCCGAGTGGGATAATGCGCTGGTGGCAGCGGTATATTGTGAAGACTGGTGACTCCTTGTCAATACCCAATTGGCAGATTTGGAGGCACAGGAGGATCGGATGTCTAAAGTAAGGGTAATTTATCTTAATGGCAGCGGTATATTGCGAAGACTGGCGACTCATTGTCAATTCTCAATTGGCAGAGTTGGGGGCACAGGAGGATCGGATGTCTAAAGTAAGGGTAATCTATCTTAGTGTACATATTTTTACTCTATAGAAAAGACTTAAGTAAATGCGTTTCTTGCGAAGCTTAGCAAAATGGAACAAATATATTTTTCCTTGTGTAATTATATTTGAATGACTAGCTTCTTACATTTTTCTGAGCCTGGTCTTTCTTATTTTTAATCTTTTTTTTTTACATCTGCTTAATTCCCAGTGCTATTAAAATTTCCGTTGTCCGTTTTGGGAATAAAGGAAGGGAAGATGTGATAAAAGTGCCTTTTTAAAAGCAAGGCAACGAGTAATAAAAGCAACGAGTGGCTTTTTGCCTTACTACAGTTGACACTAAGTACTCATTTACTTTAATTTGGGTTGCTTCTCTGTTTCTAAGTTGCCAATTTTGCGGATGAGGAACAGTCAGGTGTCCCAGGATCTAGGTCGGGAGGAAGTCGAAACTTCCTTTAAAAGGCATAAATGTATCAAATTGAAAATAGGCTAAAGGTTCTAAGTGTAAGAAAAGTAACAATACCTCTCTCGGCTGTTGGCTCAGGTACAATGTTGACGGTCATGACTATGTTGGCTTAAAAATTCCGTGTAAAGCTCTGGTTGGCTCAAATTAGTACTAACTAAATGTCAGTATCAGTAAACGCTCGTTGTGAATTGGTCTTTAAATAAAGAGAGGGGTTTATTCGGTGCAAGTAATCTTAGCTCAGTGGCTAAATTTATGTTGTACTACAAAACATGTTCTGTTACATTATTACATAATGATGCAAAAAGGGTAAGAAAGAGTTTGGGTAGTGTTTTTTCGAGAACCCCAGGGCATAACTTTTAAGTTTCTGTCTCGTGAAGTTGTTTGTCTGGAGGATATAATGTCTAAAGTAAGGGTAATCTATCTTAGTGTCGATATTTTACTGTATAGAGAAGATATCGGTCATTCGGGGGGGGGGGGGGGGTGAAATGTTGCGATGAGCAGGGTAGACATTAGCATTTTGCCCAATCTTATGATAAGCCCCACCAGAGTTAGACTATGGCTGTTACACTCGAAGCGACCCGTCTTTGAAAGAGTTCGCGGAGATGTCTCAGCTTCACGGGTCGACTATTAAAATGTAATAAAAGGTAGTAAATATGAAATCATCCCCCCCCCCACACCGAAATCCTAAATCTTCCTGAATTTATGGGCACTTCCTATTTACATCCGAAAAAAATTCCTGCGTAAGTACCGTGGTGGCTAGGCTTTTTAAAGTATACTCTACTGTAATGTGTTTAATTTACTTGTTTTCTAAAGAAATCAAACTTAAAGGGGTTCAGTAATAATGACGGAAGTCTAAAGGAAGTGAAAATTCTATGGGAGGGAGCAACAAGTCGAGCTGGAAGGAGCAAATCTCTGGGAGGGAGTAACAAGTCGAGAATGGGGTGGAAGGCGAGTAAGTGAAGAGGCATTGCCCTTAAGCGGCTGTGTGCTGGAAAGACTGTTGGTAGTAATAGTAATTGTATCCTGGTTAAAGAAGAAGAGATCGTATTTATCATTTTCCTTTTTAGGCGGTGTTAGGGACATACGCGCGAGGAGGACTTCGTGCCCTCCCGTAATGCTAAATTTTCCTGAATTTATCTGCCTTTCTTATTAAAATTATCAAATAAATGAATTCATGTCCTTGTTGGTCCCTTCTGACAAAAATTCTCTGCATACGTTCCTTGGTGGTGTGGCCTTTGTAAGTACACGCTACAGTAATATGTCTCATATATTATTATTACTTCTTTTGGAGCCATCAAAATGAAATTGGTATAGTATTAATAACGGAAATTTAAGGGAAGTGAGAACTCTGTGGGAGGGCTCTCAAAAGACCGGAATGGGGGACGATTTTGTGCAGATTTATTCCCTTTATTGCTTGGTGGTAGTTGTAATATATCCTGAAAAAAAAGAAGAGAGATGAAATTTCTCTTGATTGTCTTCTTGAACATTTTTCATGGAGTTTTCGTTTTTGTATCACTTGCGTATACTATTGCACTTCACTTTTTCCTTGAAACCTGTAAATATTCGCCGTTGGAAACTGAAATTTTGTATTGGGTATAAGAATCTGTTACTACATGTAGTAAAAAAAAAGTATCCAAAAGTAAATTGATGATTTAAAAGTGATTTTTATGCTTTGAAATCTATTTATGAAGAGTTTTGAATACCTATGCTCTTTATTTTTCAATGTTATTGATATTTTTTCGATTCAAGCCCTTTTTTACTTTTGAGTTTGACTGATCTAGTCTGTGGATTAGTAACATTTCTTACTTAAAATGTCCTTGCGCCAAGCCTGCGACTGGTAGGATCGAAATCCAGGGCCCCGCATGGCCAAGCAGCGATCAATTCATTGTGCCATCACAGGTTGAACTTGACTCTTTCCTTTAAGATAGATTTCAAATTTGACTTTCGAAACAAAAATTTTAATTTTTTTTTTTTTTTTTTTTTTGCCGGGTAACGCTACACCGTCATTTAGACATTCGAATGCGTCATTCAATTGTTGTCTTTTATTTCAGGTTGAATCCAAAGATCGGTTTTCCTTGGTCCGAAATCCGAAACATATCATTTAATGATCGGAAATTTGTGATCAAGCCAATTGACAAGAAAGCTCCAGACTTTGTGTTCTTCGCCCCCCGACTTAGGATCAATAAAAGAATTCTGGCTCTTTGTATGGGCAACCATGAACTGTACATGAGACGCAGGAAGGCAGATACCATTGAAGTAAGCTTTATCAAACTGAGCAAAATCAAAAAGGCTTAATTACCAAACTCGATTGAATTAATAAAAATGGATCTTAAATATTTTTTTTCTTAAAAGATGGAAAAGATGGGGAAATAAGGGGTAATTCTACAGAAAGGAAACTGTTCATTTTCATGACCGTTCTTCTTTATTCTTTCTTCTTCCAATTCTTTGTTCTTTTCTTCATCTTTTTGTAGTTTCATCAGACAAACATCAGGAAGTCTTGAATCAAATAAAAAAAAAGAACACGAAATAATCATGTCTAAAAAAAACATTATAAAGAGGGAAGTAAAAGGATAATTTTATGGGGAAAAGCTTAGTTAAATTTCATGGTCATGAAGAAAACGTATATATATCCTTTGAAAAGATTTCACAGAGCGATCCTCGTGAATGTCTCTGCTGGAAGACTATTTAACGTTAGTCGATAATATTAAGGGAGGCAATCAATACAAACAACATTGGCACGAACTAAAGTTAAGAGGCAGGGACTTTTTTTAAGGGATTCCTCTGAGAGACATGAAATAACGGTTCTCAAATAAGGAGCATAACTTGTCGATGTTGTTGACACATTGGTTGCATAAACGTTTGTATGCAGCCAACACATACATCTAATATATATATAAGATTTGAAAGATTTGGTTCAAATTTTCGCTGATAACAACTTGTGGGGAACTGGCCAACAAATTAAAAGTTGAATAATTGATTGGGGTTGAAAAATTTGAAAATAATTTGGAGAGGTAAAATGGAGAATGAGGAGAACGGAGTGTTTTTGTAT